>JAOXNZ010000098.1:6186479-6197915 GCA_028566095.1 Kryptolebias brasiliensis | reverse complement strand
AACACATTTGATGTATATTGATGATTTTAATGATGACACTCCACATAATGTAATATTTGTTTCTCAACCGATGACTGGATGTTGTTTTAATGACTTTTTATTTTTGTGATTTTATGATGTAAAGCACTTTGAATTGCCTTGTTGCTGAAATGTGCTATACAAATAAACTTGATTGACTGATTGATTGATTAAAATTTAGGTAAATATCTGTAAAACTGACCAAGTTATAGTCATTTTTGTGTTTTATAAAATTACTTTGGCGTGGCGATAATCTTGAATCACGTTAACGCTAAAGGTTAAGCAATTGTTGATGTCATCCAAATGATTACTTTCTGAAAGTGTCAATAAAATCTGTTCAGTGATTCTTGAGCTATTGGTACAAACACACACAGACACGGGTGGGCGACAATGACAACTGTGAGGTGTAAATGTAAACGCTTTTATTGGATGGTAAGAGAACATAAACAAATGTGTGAAAACACAAGCTGAAGAAATGTTAGAAAGAAGAGTGGACCATTTCTTTTTCAAATCTTGTTTATATCATGAATCAATGTGATTTGAATTTCTTAATCCTGTAGATTCAGACAGTTCAAGATGATAAAATACCTGAAGAAAATGGTCTTTTTACTGGGTCTCTCTAAAGAGTTCATTAATTGGCACGTCTGTGCCCATCCTCTCCACATAATTTCCCACAGTGCATTGTCACACATATTATCATGTCCACTTATCTTTTGGTTTGACAGGTAGAGAGTCAGGAAGAAAAATAGCATGTCTGCGCCAAATGTCAGGAAGATGATTGGTCCAGGAATGAGTAATGGAACAATCTCTAACATGGTTGTGCTGGCAGTTTGTGGCATGATGCTGGACATGCCACAAACTGCCAGCTAAACATAAAGCTGCACCTGACCGCACCTCATACTGAGAGAACAATGGCATACCAGTACTTTTTAGAAAGGTCAGTGAAATAATAACTTTAAGATATTGAGGCTGTGATGTGGAGGAAATGGACAAAGGAAAGAAAAAATAAGCAAAGACACAATGTGGAAATCATACTGTAGCTATATGTTGAATCAGGACCAGAGTGGGACTCAAGTTTCCCTTTTTAGTGACACTGAGAAACTAAACCAAATGACTTGAAAAATATCCAATAATGTTGTCGATCCTAAACCATTTGGCACCACACCGTGCTTGTGTTTTTTCATCCATTCATCTTCTGTGTTTGTGGGTGGGGGGGACTAGTTCCTGCTGTTTTGATGCTAGATAAGTACACAGTTAGATAACTGGTCCTGTGTTTGGTCCATTTACATTCTTCCACCACTTTTCCTAACAATAGACAGAGATGTTGCCTGTTATTACAGTAATTAAACACTCCTAAAAGAACCTCTGCAGCATTTACTGTCAGTGCCTCGGGGCACCAATTCCACTAAGGGCTCTGACAAAATAATAGGTATTTGAAAACAAAAAGAGGCTAATATCTCTGTTCTTACACTCTAAAAAAGCAGACTGGGTCCTCAGCAGAGAGAAAATGGTTTGTTCATTTTGTTCCACTGTGGTGTCATGATAAGGCAACAAAGGTAAAGTTAAATGAGAGGATCTGCACTCTCTGTACACATACCTTTTGAAAATATTCATTTAATGTTATTCATATAATTATGCATTTATTCATTCATATTATATTTTATACCTTCAAACAAATTACCAGCTGCTACATGTTAAAACTTTAAAATTTCCTTCTCAGTGATAAACCAGCCACTAGGGAGCACATTCCAGTGTATCTCCTGTGCCGGTCCCAAGCCCGGGTAAATGGTGAGGGTTGTGTCAGGATGGCATCCGGCGTAAAACACTTTTGCCAAAACTGACATGCGAGTTCATCCAAGCGACACCATACCGGACCCAGTTTAACAACGACAGCCATCGGCAGCCATTGACAAACAGGACAGAGGGAGAAGAGGAAAGTCAAGAGTGAAGTCAAGTAATAAAAATTGCCTTAAAAATATTCTCTCTCTCAACAATCTGGCATTTAGCAAATAGAAATAATTTTGAAAATCCTAATTGACCTAAAATGGGAAAAGTTTATTCTGATTTCACATCAGACAGTGAAAAAAATGCATCTGTGTTTTTTATATAGTGTATGTAAACTTCTGGTTTCAACTGTATATGGATGCAGTTAGAGAGGACACGGAGGTAGTTGGAGTGAGGACAGAGGACGCAGAAGACAAAGTTAGATGGAGGAGGATGACTGGCTGTGGCGACCCCTAAAAAGGGAACAGCCAAAAGTAAAAGAAGAAGTTTGTTATCTGAAAACACGATTCTTGAATCTTCCTGATGACCCCAATATGTTCTTTTAAAACTCTGCCATAAACTCTGTAGGCCATGGACCCTCTGAACCCTTCGGCAGCTCCACAAGTTAAATTTATTTAGTTTAGTTTAATTCCACCTAGAGTGTACCTCCAAGTCTTCACATCTCTCACTCAAAGCATCTACCACAGCAGAGAGCTTGGCCATATTTGCTTGCATGCTAGTTAGCTGGTCGCTATGCTCATTAGCCACACTCTAAATATCAGAAATACTTTCACTTTACTGACTGATTTTTGGTTTTAGCAGTGTGTTTGATGTCCGCGAGCTCTAGCTAGCTTTAGCTTAGCATGGAGTCTATTTTTTTTTGGCTTAAAAAAAACCAAAACATGTTGACCCCATGTTTGTCACTGTATAAGTCACACACTGAGTGTAACTTTTTGTCCTCCAGAATATAGTTAGATAAGTAAAGTGTGAGACAGAGTTTTGCTGACATGACACCTCAGTGACTGCTGGAGGTAGGTATCAGCTCCTGACTTTGTACCCATTTGGGTACAAAAACTGGATGGATGCTTTAGAACTGACAACATTAATAGATATTTATTATAAGTCATTTGGTGTGTTGTTTCTTAATGCCACAAAAAAGTGAAAAATGATCAACCAAACTAACAAACTGACCTATAGGATAAGTTATTTGTCTTGAAAAACCACTGCAAGAATGCTTTTTTTCCCTGTGTTTGCATGTGGTAAGTTGGTGTATATAATATACATCATGTATATCATTCTAGGAACAAATCCCACTAAAAACTGAATAATAGAGAGAGAAGAAAATAGGAAGGAGCAACAGAAGGTCATGCTGCTGGTTAGTTTATCCACCTGTTGACACTACAGAGGTTTGATCCCGCACTGCTGAAAATAGAGTCCCTGCCTGCCATTGCAGGACAGTCTGCACAGATATTTTGGAGCAGGGGACATTTGCCACCTGAAGAAAATTGGTGCAAAAAAAAAAAACACTCAGTGCAATCTGAATGAATGGTGCCAAATGCAAAGAGGAATTTAGGAATTACTGAAGTGATTCTTCAAATCTAAAGGACTAGTTTGTGCCAATAAAGCTGGGAGGCTCTACATGAATACGCTGCCAAATCAGCAACACAAGCTGAAACAAAAGAAGAGGGAGAATTAAAAATATTAACAGAAGGTGTGCAAGTTGAAGCCAACACTTGTCTCTGGATGCCACTACAGCATTAGTAGTTGGATTAAAGACAGTGCTCCACTTGGCCAAGCGTTCAATGGCTTTCAAGCACATGCATTTGGAAAACGTCCATGCTTCCTTGGCTGCTGCACTTTCACTTTATAAGCTAGGAACTAGTTGTCTAACTTATTGGGATAATACTGACATGTATCTACTAGAAACAAAAAGTTAAATAGAATTAATCCAATAACTGTAGGTGAAAAGTACTTTAGTTTTTTTTTTTTAGTATTTTTTTGTACATTCCCATTTCATCTTGAGTCATATACTGTGCAGTAGTCATGTTCTGTAAGGTTAGAATATTGGTGTACAAAGTAAAGCATTCAAAGAACTTAAGGAAGGTTTGAAGCTTTTAAAATATTTGCTTTTTAACAGGAAATGTTTATATCTAAACTAAAGGTAGCATCTCAATGAGCAGCAATTATTGGAGACTAGCTGGCAACTCAAAATCAAAAGAAAATATGCAAATTTTCAATTCACTGAAATCTGAGTGTTCGCAAACAGCAAGCTGTAACTTTTGAAAGCTATGGCTTATTATGAGCTCACAGCTTGTAAAACTGTATTCCCTGCTGTGCACATGTTGTTGTGGCCTACCTCCACATAACTTGTATCGTTTTGTGCCTACCCTAAAGCCACCCCCATGTTTATGATTTAATCTACTGGAATACACTTTAGAAATGAAGACAGACAGATCTGGAGCAGTTTTTTAAATAATTACATCTGGCAATATTGTTTAAAATTGCACAATATGTTATTTTTAAGGTTTTACCAAAATGGCTACAACTCTGTCTTTCTGAACATATATGATGGTCTGAGTTTAAAATTATGGTTATGAAAGATGGTGGATGATTTCCATTCCTTCAAGGAATGCTAGGCCTTTAATTTTTCAAGAAATGACACTTCTTCAACATGTCAACAGTTGTCCTTATTTTAAAGTGTTTATAGAACTGTTTGAAAACCATTAAACTGAAGCATAAAACTCTTATTGTCCATGTTACTAAAATGTTTTTGCCCTGAGGAACCCTCACTGATGTCGACTGAAACAGACCCCTTTCTGACCTCGTGTTTGCTGTCAAGAAATCATCATCTGCAGTCGTGGCCTGACTTGACATGCCATATGGCATGTTCAAACGGAACCAACTGGAAAACCTTTGTTTTACAGGAGGAAACAAACAAACAAAAAAAACATAAATTGATAAAACAACTGCCTGACCCAAGCTACATTCCACTAGTCAGAACACTAAAGTAAAGCCTCTTGGTAAAATGAACTTTTATAAAGACTAAAGTATGGAAAAAGAGCTGCAGTATCTTTAGTACCATTCTTCAGCTTGTCCTCAGGTTGTACGTGAGTGTTCCCTGTCCTCTCTTGGACGTTTGACACTGTGATCTTCGGCATCATTCGTTCCTCATCTTTCACTGGAAAAACTCTAATAACTTTTAAAGTTGCTGCTGTAGTTTGTTGTCACAGCTGAAACAAGCCTGTGGCAGGAGGTGGAAGTAATCTCTGGTTTAAAAAATCAAGTTTTAAAAACAGCTGACATTTATTCAAGGATTTTCCAGATTGTATATAATTGTAATTGGTACGCAACAAACAGTGTTGCACAACATGGTTACAGTCACTGCACTGCATGCTGGGAAATCATCAGGACCATAGCAGTGTCATGCCATCAGGATGACCGAAATCCTTTCTGTTAATGTGTCTGTCACAAACCAGTCCAATAACTTCAATGTTCCAAGAAACTCTTCTTTATGGCTTATTTTGGGGCTCAACCATTGACTTAAACTTGATATGTTATTTTATTGAAAACTAATTAAGTGGCACTTTTATTAAATATTAAAAGCTAGTGTTTAAGGGACTTGGCTGATATGGCAAGTATGAGTCTGACAGGATCATGGCTTTGTTTGTTATCCATGTCATACCCCAGACACATGACCCCTTTAAGTCTGGCTAGTCATTCAGCCAAGTCCTCCTGACTTGTAATCCCTGCCTGTCCCTCCTTAATCTGATCTGTGATGGATTACCAGGTCAAACACTAACAGCGTATGTCTTCATGTGTTCACTATGTCGTCTGCTGAGGACATTTCATCAAGCCAATGAGCCGCCGATCTCTGATCTCCTGTAAATTTTGTGTGAACTGTCTGTGTTTTTGCATGAATCTTAAGAGTGAGGAACAAATGAGAAACAAGCGAGCAGCAATCTTGTTAAACTGACCTTTAAATGCCAAAAAGAAGAAAAACAAACTGATGAAAGTGAGAATAAAGTTATAGCAGATATTGTACGCTCAGTGTATGTTTTGATAGATTTTCCTATCCGGAATGAGCTTTGTAAATCAAAGGACAAATGTTTTCCTTCTTTTGTTGTCTAAAAAAGAGGCATTGATATTAAAAAATTGTTTTTTTTTCATCTTTAAAACAGTAAAACAATAAAATTGCTAAAAAAAACAAACGGCAACTGAACACCTGTTTTCTCATATTTTGACAACAGAAAGCAAGAGCACCACAAAGATCCATTAAAAAAATAAAATAACCCTGTAAGTGTTGGAGGGAAAAGGATTTCAGCTTCATTCAGGGACATGCATTTTCTTATCAAAACAATAACTTGACTGCAGAATACTTTGACGTGCCACAGGATGACCTGAAGTTAGCTTCTGATTCCTAGCTTCAGATTTATCAGTTAAATAAAGGGTCATTTCACAGACCTTTTGACATTCGGACAACCTTGGAGCAGTTCTGATTCAAAATCTAAAATATCTTTACTTGTCAAACCTTGCCTAAGTAATTCTACACTGGATACAAATTTGTGATTTCTAAAATCTACATTTGTAAAAGTTTAAAAAAGAGGGTTTCAATGCTCACACCTAATAGGAAAATAGATGTCAGAAATTACAAACTGTTTTGAAGAGTGTCCAATGTCTGTAAAATGTCCAATCCAGATTCCAGATGAAGCTGTGTTAAGTGGTTTCTGCAATGACTGAAAAGCTTCCTGTAAAAGTTCAACAGCCTGATTCAGAGAGAACATTGCTGTATAATTGACTGTATTGTTCACATATCAATGAATTTTGGCTGGATATAGTCCTAGTTCTAACTCATATATAAAAATGTAAATAATGTAAGTGGTTCCATGGAATAATGGATTTACTTATTTTCAAGGTTGGGTCCAACAAGATTGTTACCCAAATACCCCTTCAAAATTTGCCAGACAAATTTAGAAACATCCAAAAACGGATAAATGTGGTGGTACCTTTACAGCTTACTGAAAGCTTAATTTCTCATGAAAAGTGATTAGGTTAAAAGCAGTTGTCTAACATATATCTGCATGCCTTTTGTATGTGATAAAGTAAACAAAAAATGTGAAAAGAAATTATTTTTTTATTTTACAAAGATATGCCTGAATTGGTATGGATAGATTTGTTGGTACCCTTTTTGGTAGACTTTAAATCATTTTATTTGAATCATGTTTCAAACTAAGTGTTTGACCTTAGTAACGCAGATCCATTCAGCCTTTAAGGGGCCACGCACACTAAACATGGACTAGAGAAAGCAAAGGTAGTATCTCACTGGGTTGTCTAGTTGGTGAACAGCATTCGTGACAGAGTCTCCTGAATGTATTAGGACATTCACGGTGGTTCTCAACTTCCTCTTGTGAGTTTTAGGAGGCTTGCAGTCCTGTCACTTGAGTTTGAACAGATTTTTCAAAAGGTTTGTGGGACAACTTTTGTCTCGAAATAGTCACAGAGCTGTTTTTTGGCATCTCCGACTCATCTCAAGAGTGTTTGAGGTGTATTTTGACACCTGCAGGGGAGATCACATTTCACATTTGACAGAAAACATGCCTGAGTCTAAAAAACACACTGATGATAAATAATATTCATTAAAAACTAATTAAAATCTCCTTGTCTTCATCTCTAGGGTGTACTCCAGTAGAATAAACGTGGTGGCAAGGTGGGTACAATGTGGGCATCCAAAACCTGGCAAATTTCCCACAATTTTAATTCTCCAACTAGTCTCTAACTAACAGTGACAACCCAGTGAGATATTACGTAAAGGTTAGAGCTGTCTGAGAAGCTCAGAAAGAAGATTACAGGTATTTGTGTTAAAGGTAAAGGCTACAAGACCATCTCCAAGCAGCTGCATGTTCCTCTGACCACAGCTGCCAATATGATTAAATCAAATCAAATCTAATCAAACTTTATTTCTAAAGTGCAGTACATGCACAAAGCAACCCAGTTTTAAAACACAGGACAATAGCTTCTATTTGAAGGCGCCTTTCAAATCACTCAAGGTCACCGAACAAAAATACAGAACAGTAAAAGAAAACAATAAAAGGCAAATATCAATAAAATCCAACACATTTAATGGTAGAGTAAATAATGGCATTAAACAGAATAAGCAAGTTTGAAAAAGTGAGTTTTAAGGTTAGATTTAAATGAGAACAGAGAATCAGAATTATGGATGTGCTGTGGAAGAGGGTTCCAGAGATGAGGGGCTGTGTGGGAGAAGGCTCTGGACCCCATGGTTGTCATGCAGGCAGGAGGTATAACCAGAGAAATGGATGAGGAGGAATGAAGACTTCGGGCAGGTGTATAATAACAAAGAAGATCAGTGAGGTACAGAGATGTCGAGTTATGGAGAGCTTTGAAAGTGAGGTGGAGAATCTTGAAGTCAATGCGATATTTTATGGGTAACCAGTGAAGATGTTTAAAGATAGGGGTGATGTGTTCCTTCGAAGTAGTTCTGGTGATGATCTGAGTAGCTGTGTTTTGGACAAGCTGAAGTTTATGGATGATTTTAAGAGGAAGACCTGAGAGGAGGAAATTACAGTAATCTAATCGAGAGGTGACAGGAGCATTGATAAGGATGGCTGTACTGGTGGGAGTAAGAGATGAACGGAGACGGTTGATGTTTTAAAGATGAAAATATGTTGACCGAGGGATGTTATTGACATGAGATTCAAAGGATAAAGTGCTATTGAGGATGACACCCAGACTCTTAGCTGTAGGGTAGGGAGAAACTGTGGAATCATCAACTTTAATTGCAAAACTATTACATTTAGATAAAGTAGACTTTGTGCCAACAAGTAGAAATTCTGTTTTCTTAGAGTTCAGTTTAAGAAAGATCTGACTAAACCATGATTTAATTTCACAGAGGCAGTCCAAAAGGAAGGATGGTGGAAGGGTGGTGTTGGGCTTGGTGGAGAGGTAGAGTTGGGTGTCAGCCGCATAGCAGTGAAAATGAACACCAAATGTTCTGAAAATGAGACCAAGTGAAACAATATATAAATAATAAACAGCAGAGGACCAAGAACAGAACCCTGAGGTACACCTGAAGTAACTGGGGAAGACTGTGACTTGAAGTTCTTGAGTTAGACAAAGTGCTGACGGTCAGAGAGGTAAGATTTGAACCAATTCAGAACGGTGCCCGAAAAACCAATGGAACATAATCTGTCGAGAAGAATGTCATGTGAAATGGTATCAAATGCTGCGCTTAGGTCAAGGAGTATGAGAAGTGATAAAAGTCCAGAGTCTGCAGCAATCAGGAGATAATTGGTGATTTTAATCAAAGCTGTCTCGGTACTGTGGAGGGGGCAGAAACCTGACTGAAGTTCTTCAAACAGAATATTACCAGAAAGGTGACTGTCAACCTGGACTGAAACTGTTTTTTCAAGTATTTTGAAAATAAAGGGTAGGTTAGAAATGGGTCTAAAGTTATTTAAGTCTTTAGGATCAGCACCTGGTTGTTTAAGAATTGGAGTTATTGCAGCAGTTTTGAGAGATGGTGGGACAAAACCAGAAGAGAGAGATAAATGAATAATCTTGGTTATTAGAGTAGACAGAGAAGGTAGATAGGCTTTAACTAAGTGTGTAGGAAGTGGATCAAACTGACAGGTAGAAGAGTTTGATTTAAAGATGAGACTACAAACTTTTGATAAAGAAGCGAGTTGAAAACTGGAGAAAGGTACTGCAGAGGGGTTATAAGAAAAGAAGACCAAAGAATGTGGTTTGCAACATGGACAATTCCTGATGGACAGTTTCAATTTTAGCATTAAAAAAGTCCATCAATTTGTTATAATAATCACTGGTGTACAAGTGTTATGGAAGAGTATCTGGAGGTTGTAAAATGGTGTTGATAGTAGAAAACAATGTTCTGGTGTTCCCATTACTTGTGCCAATTAAATTAGCATAGTAGGCTGATTTAGCTATGCAGATTAAATCCTTATAGTGTTTTATATCGTCTTCAAACTAATTTTTTTGAATAATAAGTCCTGTTTTATTATGAAGATGTTCCAGACGGCGTCCTTTAGCTTTGAGAAGGTGGAATTCTTGCCAAGTTTCAGTTAAACAGAAAAAGTCGAACTTATGCTCACTGATTAGATCATTCAGTAACGACCCCTTGTTAGAGAGTGATCGAGTGTTAAATAGTCCAAATAAGAGACAAGTAGTGGATGGCTGTGCACTAGCTGACCTGGTGAGCTAGCACACTATGATCCGTGGTTCGTCCAGATGATACAGCCGGCTGCAGGTGAGAAGACCAGAAGGACCGTATTGGCTTGCTGTCATCACAAAAGAAGTTTCGCTGGGACCCGTGATGAATATATCTCCTTCGGTGGTGGTGTAAGATGGAAGGATAGAGCAAGAGTGACGGTGAACGTATAGTAGTGAAGACTCATAGTCGGAGTAGTTCTGCTGACGTGTACTGCAGAGTTGACCACCAGGTGGAGTATGAAGAATATGATGACCCAGAAGAGTGTGAGCTACATGGCAAGCCTGTTGATCCACATTACTGCTCCAGGGCTCACCCAGAAGATCCAAAGATGAAGAACTGACAGCTGGATGCCAGCCGCGTTTCGCAGGACGTCACACAGGTGAGTTGACAGTCCAACAAACTGAAGGAATCTGATGTTATAATTGAAAAGTGGAATTCACTGAAGCCCAACGTTAACTCACTATTGCACAGGAGACTGGGCGAAAAGCGTTAATTAACGATATCAAATAAGATAAGTAAAGACAAAATAGTTTTTCTCCAAGAGCAGCGGCAGCCAGATGTGCCAGCGTTCACTCCAGTTCTCAACAAATCTATCTGCTGCTTACTTTTGTAAATTTCAGATATCTTAGTGGAAGTGAATGCAGCATGAAAACTTCATATATCTAATGCCTTTACACAACCCTTTCATTGTACATTTGCACAGTTGCAAAGTGCATCGAACAGCATTGTAAAGAGCTGAGACAGACAATTATTCATTAAACAAAATTCACTGAGAAAAGAATAAAACCCTGAAAGGAAAAAGAAACAACTGACAACGTAGATGCTAATGGCGCATTAATATCTGAAAGTGAAAGGCAGAAAATACTTCATGACATGAGCCATATACCCACAAGGCTAGCAGAAAAAAACATTTAGTGACATGCAGTGACACCACATCAATATTAATATGCTGGCACATTTAAATGACACAAAATTGTGTGCTGTAAATGAGCTAATGGTGTACTTTGATTTTCATCACTGGGAAATTCTTAGTTCATGGTTTCCAACTCATCACCTGCATATTTTGGCTGCAAGGACTCATGCTTAGTTCATGGTTAGGGTAACCATTAACTTATGGTGAACAAGATAGCACTCTTTATTCTGAGCTTCGTCAATGCCATATGACGTTCTTACAAGGTACTTACAGGGGTACTTTCAGAGTACTTACAGGGTACTTACTGAGTAGAGAGTATACATTCTTTTTTTTTTTTTTTTTGTCCTGTTGTGGCATCTCAGGTATACCATATAGAGAAGATGGCTACCTCCATGTGCCGGAACAGATTTGCTCTACAGTAAGGATATCTCAAGATGAGAATCCTAATTGCATGATTTACTTTATTGAATCAAGACTGAATCTGAATCTAGCATTT
>JAOXNZ010000098.1:6120588-6133264 GCA_028566095.1 Kryptolebias brasiliensis | reverse complement strand
TCAGAAAGGAGCTGTTAAAGGCTCTGGGTGGTAAGAAAGAGCTTCCAGATGACTGGGCTACTACAGCCACAGTGATTCAAGAGACAGGTAGGAAGGTACTTGGTGTGTCATCTGGACAGAGAAAATATAATAAGGAGACCTGGTGGCGGAATAGTGAAGTGCAGGAAGTTATCCAGAGGAAGAGGTTAGCCAGGAAGAAATGGGGCAGTGAGAGAACTGAAGAGAGTAAACAGGAATATAGGGAGATGCAACGTAGGACAGAGAGGGAGGTAGCAAAGGCAAAACAGGAGGGAGAGTAGGACTTGTATCAACTGGCAAGACAGAGGGACCAGGCTGAAAAGGATGTGCAGCAGATTAGGCTTGTTAAAGATAGAAATGGTAATGTTCTAACAAGTGAGGAGAGTGTTATGAGAAGATGGAAGGAATACTTTGAGGAAATGATGAATGAAGAGAATGAAAGGGAAAGAAGAGTAGAGGTCATAGAAACTGGGGATCAGGAAGTAGAAAAAGGTTAGTAAGGATGAAGTCCAGAAAGCTTCAAAGAAGATGAAGAAGGAGAAGGCAGTTGGACCTGATGACATACCAGTGGAGGTATGGAAATGTCTAGGAGAGATGGCAGTGAGGTTTTTGACTAGATTATTTTGAGAGTGAGAAAATACCTGAGGAATGGAGGAGAAGTGTGCTGGTACCAATTTTTAAAAACAAGGTCTATGTACAGAGTTGTACCAACTACAGGGGAATTAAGTTGATGACCCACACAATGAAGATCTGGGAGAGAGCTGTGGAAGCTAGACTTAGACAAGAGGTGACTATTTGTGAGCAGCAGTATGGTTTTATGCCAAGAAAGATGCCATTTTTGCTTTGAGGATGTTGATGGAGAAATACAGAGAGGGTCAGAAATAACTTTGTGTCTTTGAGGATTTAGAAAAAGCATACGACAGGGTGCAGAGGGAGGACCTGTGGTGTCGTATGAGGAAATCTGGAGTGGCAGAGAAGTATGTTAGACTGGTGCAGGACATGTATGAGGACAGCAGGACAGTGGTGAGGTGTGCTGTAGGAGTGACAGATAGCTTCAATGTGGAGGTGGGGCTGCAAGGATCAGCTCTGAGCCCCTTCTTGTTTGCTCTGGTGATGGACAGACTAACAGATGAGGTCAGGCAGGAGTCCCCGTGGACTATGATGTTTGCAGATGACATTGCAATCTGTGGTGAGAACACGGAACAGGTGGAAGAGAACCTGGAGAGGTGGAGGTATGCACTTGAAAGACAAGGGATGAAAGTCAGCAGTATTAAGACAGAGTACATGTATGTAAATGAGAGGGAGGCAGGTGGAACAGTGAGGCTACAAGGAGCAGAGGTCACAAAGGTGCAGGACTTCAAGTACTTAAGGTCCACTGTCCAGGAAAATGGGGAGTGTGGTAAAGAGGTGAAGAAGAAAGTCCAGGCAGGATGGAGTGGATGGGGAAAAGTTTCAGGAGTGATTTGTGACAAACGGGTGGCAGCAAAGGTCAAAGGAAAGGTTTACAAAACAGTGGTGAGACCAGCTATGTTGTATGGTTTGGAGACAGTGGGACTGACAGAAAGACAAGAGACTGAACTGGAAGTGGCAGAGCTGAAGATGTAGAGGTTCTCCTTGGGAGGGACAAGGATGGATAGGATTTGGAATGAGGTCATCAGAGGTACAGCACAGGTTAAACGACTAGGAGATAAAGTTAGAGGCCAAACTGAGATGGTTTGGACATGTGCAGAGGAGGGACAGTGGGTATATTAGTAGAAGGATGTTAGAGATGCAGCTGCCAGGAAAAGGACAAAGAGGAGATATATGGATGCAGTTAGAGAGAACATGGAGGTAGTTGGAGTGGGGACAGAGGACACAGAAGACAGAGTTAAAAGGAGGAGGATGACTCGCTGTGGCGACCCCTGAAAAGGGAACAACTGAAAGAAAAAGAAGAAGGTTGGACTATTGTAATTGTTTATTGTCTAGGTGTCCAAAACTCTCTCTCTTAAAAGTCAGAGTTCTGATGAGAGTTAGAAGGAGAGATCATAATTCTCCAGTTGTATCTTCTCTCAGTTAGCTACCTGTTAAATTCAGAATAGATTTTAAAGTCTTACTCTTAACATGCAAAGGTCTCAACAACCAAGCTCCATCTTACATTAAAGATCTTATTGCTCCATATTTTCCTAACAGAGTACTTCGCTCTCAGACTGCAGGTGTACTTGTGGATCCTAGAATTTCTAAAAGTAGAACAAGAGGCAGAGCTTTTAGTTATCAGGCTCCTCTCTGGTGGAACCAACTTCCAGTTTCTGTCCATGAGGCTGACACCCTGTCTACTTTTAAAATTAGGCTTAAGACTTAAAACTTTCCTTTTTGATCAATCCTATAGTTAGGGTTGGCTTGGGTTTCCTGAGCTATCCCTTAATTATGCTGCTATAGGCTTATAATGTTGGAGGAAAATCTGACCACATTTCCCCACTCTGCTGCTGTCTTTACTCTCTCTACTCTCCACGTTTGTATTTGTAAATATTAATCATTAACATGTGTTTCCCTTTGTGTTTTTTTCCCATAGAAACTACACCTGGACCAATCCTTCTGTGTCTGTGTCTGTGTCTTTTTCCTGTCCTCTCAAACCCCAGCTGGTCGAAGCAGATGGCCACTTGTCCTGAGCCTGGTTCTGCTGGAGGTTTCATCCTGTTAAAAGGGAGTCGTTCCTTTCCACTGTTGCCAATGTGGTGCTCAGGATGGGATATTGTTACAAAGTAAAGATTTGACGCAATCTGCTGGCTTCGTTAGATAACTTTTACTAATTGGTATTTTCTTAAGTATGTGAATATTTTTATATTGTGCCCTTAGGTGACTCTTGTTGTAAGCTGCCACTAAATAAATAAACTGAATTGAACTGAAATGATAAGACATGTATTGGAGGAAAGAAATGTGGCTATGTTGTAAAACACTCAAAAAATTAAAAATAGAAGAAGAAAAAAACAGAATTTGGAAAAAATTGAATCTACAGTAAACTGAAACAGGTTTCTTAAGACCTTATATTGAACATCAAACAGGACAGTCCTAAAGAGTTCCTGTACTTTAAGAAGAGGTAAGGTATTACCTTTAGAAAAGTAAAACCCCAAATCTAAAAAAGTGATGTTGTGTAAAATGTAAATAAAAACAAAATTCAATAATTTGCAAATCTCATAAACCCATATTTCAATTACAATAGAACATAGTAAACATAAAAAGACTCACCTAATAAACTGCATCATTTAAAAAAAATTAAGAACCAGCTGAGGAGCATTTTGTAACTAATCAGGTTAATTGGCAACAGGTCAGTAAGAGGACTGGGTATAAAAAAACATTTTAGAGAGACTGAATCTTTCAGAAAGAAAGATGGGCAGAGGTTCACCAGTCTGTGAAAAATTGCATATAAAAGTAGTGGAACAATTTCAGAATAATGTTCTTCACATCATCTACAGTTCATATCATCATCAAAGGATTTCAAGAATCTGCAGCAATCTCTGAGCTCAAAGGACAAGATGAAAAATTGTCACAATTAATACACGGGAGGGAGACACAACTGAATCCATGGAGCTCAAAGAGCCATCATTCATGTGTTTGCAGCGCGTTTGTGGCACGTTTTGCTGTTTGCTCTGCATTTGCACCTGTCAGCCACCGTATTATCATAATTGCAACAAAAGAAAAACAATCATTTGAATTTAAAGATGCCATTTTTATCTTCATATAACAATTGAAACAAAACTTTACACTGAATTCAATTTTAAAAAGCTTAGAAGTTTCCTCTTGTTGACAATTCTTAAATTAGTCACCCAGACCAAATTTGACCTCGCTTGTGTCTACTGAAAATACTGATATGTAGAATAAATGGTACTGGTCATTACCAGTGAGCATAAGCCTCCTCAATGGAAACATACTGTCAGATCCATTTTTTTAGAATAATATTTGATTTTATGAATAGACTTTCTAATATATTATGTGAAGACTTGAGCAGGGAATTCTGAGAAAAGGTTGTGGACAACTAATATGTTATCTGTTGCAGATAGCTCTTTGAACGGCCTCACATTGGAGAAACAGAGTTAAGGTTGACAGGACTGACAAGCCAAGGGCTAGTCTGAGCGAGGTCACGATGAAAGTAGATTGTTGCTATTTTAAAACAATTCCAAACTCACAGTTGGAATTGGGATTCATGCCAATGCTATTTCAGAAACTTTCGAACCACTGTAAATTTTGCGCTACTTGATTATTTTCATTTTCTTTACAAGAACAGACGGCAGCAGCAGGGAGTTTTAGCACTTCCTGTGCAGCTGAGGGGCACTTCCAGCAGGAATTTTATAATATTTCTAATGAAATAACTCTGCAATGCAAATGATGATGGTGTAAATTAAATTGTTTAAATGAGCCAATATGAAGTTGTAAAGAATGAAGTTGTTTTAAGTAGGAACTGCCATTTTAAGCAAAAAACACTCTTTCGATTTGTTGGTAATTTTTAGGGATGCATATTACCAGTATTGGGTATCAGTTCCGATACCATAAGTTTGTACTTGTAATCATAAAAGTGTTCTGATTCCTCAGTACCAATACCACTTTGCTTAGCTGAGAAGTTAATGTCATGCTGCAGTAGTCAGGTGTTAAAGGAGGATCAAATGCACAATAATTAAACAGAGAACAAATATTAATCTTTGCTTTATTTTGCTGTTGTGTGTTTCTTTTTGCATTTCTTATCATGCCTCCCTTCCCCTCAGTGGTTCTCTGCTGCTGACATACAGTTAGAGAAAGACCCTGAGTTCAGCTGTGCCCCTGAGTCTCAGCAACTCTTAGCTCTGACCCACTTTATGCCTCCAGTTGTTTTAAATATGAAGGGTACTATAACTCCACTGCTCACACACTCCTGAGGTGCATTCACACCAGCCCTGTTTAGTCCACTTTAATCGAACTCTAGTTTGTTTGCCTAGAAAGTCCGGTTTGTTTGGGGAGGTGTGAATGCGCAATTAAACTCTGATGCGGACCAAAAAAGCGAACTCTGGTCCGCCTAAAAACCTAGGTCTTGGTTTGGTTGAAGTGAACTCTGGCGCGGTTCAAATGCATATGTGAATGCAAGCGGACCGGAGACCGCTGTAAAAGCAGGAAGCGGACTATAGCACAAGGCCTTCTGGGTAAATACAACAACAAAAAAAGCACGTTTCTACAACTAGTGGGAGAAATGGCTCGTGGTCAGACGATGTTTGGCACAGACAAAACATAAATCCTAAAACCGCTAAAATTTGACGCCACTTCATTTTTGTTTACTTTTCCAGAAAAAGAAAGTTTTCGCTCAGTGTTTCCTTCAGAGGTTTTTATGTTGTTTCCTTCAGTAGTTCTTGGTGCAGCGCCACCACAGGCGAGGGGGGGAACAGGTTGCTCAAAGGGTTTGGCTCGATTGACTCAAACCGCACCAACTGAAAATATAACAAATGTTGGTCCCCAATCAAACCGAATCTACTGGACTATCAGGTGTGAATACAGCCTTAGTGTTTGAAATCTAAAATGTTAAGATACATTAATTGTGTGAAAGATCATTTAGCATTCATTCTTTTCTTGTTTTTATTTTTACAGTTCTTGCAATCTTACTACTGCATACTTTGCGCTATTTTAGCCATTCATATACCAAAGCATTCGGCTCATTATGAACACAGGTGCTATGACTTTAGGTTTTTGTAACTTTTATACGTTTCAAAATAATTAACGTTATATACAAATATTTTACGCTTTATGTCTTTCAAAAACATTGTTCTGTTTGACATCTGCTACACCATACTAGTTATGAGGGTTCTTTATGATGCTTTTAGCCACTATTCTGCTACTTTTAGCCACTAACTCCCCATTTTGCTAGCATTTTGCTACTTTTGGCTTTTAGCTAGAATTTAGATTATTTTAGCTTTTAGGCAGACTTTTGATATTTTTAGCTTTTAGTGAGTGTTCTGTATCTTTCAGCTGTTAGCTAGCATTCTGCTCCTTTTAGCTTGTGTTCTGCTACTTTTACCTTCTAACACCATTAAGCTAGCATTTGCTACTTTAGGCTTTTAGCTAGCATTGTGGTTCTTTCAGCTTTTATGCAGTATTTGATATTTTTTAGCTGGTGTTATGTTCCTTACAGCTGTTAGCTAACATTCTGCTACTTTTAACTTTAACAACTCAGTATCAACTTCTTCAGCCGACTTCAACAGAGTCATTCAGCTCTCAGCATTTAAACTGAAAATGCAGTTTTTCTGCAAAAAAAAGATTTGAAGAAAGGTTGATGGGTGCCAACGCAGCTACTGCCTAAAATGTCAACATCCATCAACCTTCTTCACTAAAGCCAACAGTAATTAGAGACGTTCTTTTGTAATAATCTAAGCTGACAAATTGTTGATGTTTTTATACATAAATAGAAAATGGGTAAAGGGAACCAAAAGAATTGCTATGTGTGTCCAGCTGCTTTATAAGAGATGATAAAATCAAAGCACCCTTGACACATGAGGTCACTGTTGATTTCAAGGTGGCAGGGTCAAAGGTCAAGGTCAAAGGTGACCTTGTGCTCTAACTATGCAACCACATAACAGAGGGAAATCACACCGCACAGTTGGTCAAGAGTGATCACGAATGATTTCAAGTTCATAGGGTCAATGGTCAACATCACAGTTGACCTAGTGCTCTAAGTCTGCAACAGTGTAATGTAGGAATGTCAAACTGCACAGTTGGACACCTCATGGGTCAAAGATGATGCCTGTTGAGTTCAAGGTTCATGGGGTCAAAGGTCAAGGTCAGAGGTAGCTTCTTTGTTAAAAACTTGTCTCTGCTCCTACATGTGACACTTTTTATACCTCCATCAAGGAAGCTCTGTTTCCGGTTGGTTTGTTTGTCAGTCTGTTAGCAAAGATCAGGTAAAAACTAATGAACAGATTTGAATGAAATTTTCAGGAAATCTTGGGGTTGTCACAAAAAACAATGGTTTACATTTTGGTGGTGATCCAGATTATGATCCAGATCACACTATTTTTTAATCACACTGTGGCCTTAGCAGCTCTGTAGTAAAATCCTTAAAAATCACCAAACTTAAACTATGATTGTGTAAAAGCCGTTAAAGATCTCAAAATGCCAGTCCAGTCATATAAAGTCCAACTTTCTGTGACCTGTTTAGACTTTTCTTCGGTGGAGTCTGTTTGCGCTGTAGAGCTCCAAAGAGGGCTGGGTTTTCTCAAGTGTTTTGCCAAAATACTATTGTTTTCAATGGGGATTTTTTTTCTACATTTATTTGTGAATTTCATTAACATATGATAGACTGTTACCAAAAGCCATGGTACTCTATTCCTGACTGAGCCTAGGGCTGCTTGATTATGTAAAAACTACATTCACAATTATTTTGGTCAATATTGTAATCAGGATTATTGAACCTGATTACTCACTGGGTTTGGAAACATTGCATTTATTGCTCTTAAACAACAGTAAATTGTCTTGAAGGTGAATATTTCCTTGTTACAGTACATTCCTGCTGAACCTTTAATTAAATAGCTGAAAATGTTTATTCATATGTAGACAACAGTATAAAATCAATAAACACTAATTTAAAAACAATCAGCAATAAGGTATATTTCCATTATATTAGGCCAAAAACATGCATGTTAGTTTAACTGGTGACTCCAAACTGTCCCTAGGTCTGTGTGAGAGGGTGAATGGTTGGTTGTTTGTCTCGTTTGTTTCTATTTGTCCCTATGATGGACTGGTGACCTGTTAAGGGTGTACCCCATCCCTCATGCTCGCTGGGGCGACTATTTTTTCAAGTACCATGGATTCATGTTCTGTTGCTAATAATACAACCCCATTTCAATTGAATACTTTTCAAAAGACAAAATATTTATTGTTCAAATGGATAATCTTTATTGTTATTTTGCAAATATTCACTCATTTTGAATTTGATGCCTGCAACCCGCTCGAAAAACGCTGGGACAGGGCAACAAAAGACTGGGAAAGTTGAGGAATACTCAACAAACACCTGTTTGGAGCATTCCAAGAGGTGAACAGGTTCATTGGAAACAGGTGAGTGTCATGATTGGGTATGAAGGGAGCATCCCCGAAAGACTCAGTTGTTCGTAAGCAAGAATGGAGTGAGGTTCACCACTTTGTGAACAACTGTGTGAGCAAATAGTATCATCAAAAGCCAGCATCTCTGATGGTATGGGGGGGTGTTAGTGCCCATGGCATGGGTAACTTGAACATCTGTGAAGGCACCATTAAAGCTGAAAGGTACGTACAGGTTTTGGAGCAACATTTGCTGCCATCCAAGCAACATCTTTCTCATGGATGTCCCTGCTTATTTCGGCAAGACAGTGCCAAGCCACATTCTGCACGTGTTCCAACAGCGTGGCTTCGTACTAAAAGAGTGCGGGTACTAGACTGGCCTGCCTGCAGTCCAGACCTGTCTCCCATTGAAAATGTGTGACGCATTATGAAGCACAAAATACAACAACGGAGACCCCGAACTGTTGAGCTACTGAAGTTGTACATCAAGCAAGAATGGGAAAGAATTCCATCAACAAAGCTTCAACAATTAGTGTCCTCAGTTCCCAAACGCTTATTGAGTGTTAAAAGGAAGTGATGTAACACAGAGGTAGACACGCCCCTGTCCCAGCATTTTTGGAATGTGTTGCAGGCATCAAATTCAAAATGAGTGAAATTTTGCAAAAAAAAAACCAATAAACTTTATCCATTTGAACATTAAATATTTTGTCTTTGTAGTGTATCCGATTGAATAAAGGTTGAAAAAGATTTGCAAATCATCGTATTCTGTTTATATTTATGTTTTACACAACGTCCCAACTTCATTGGAACTGGGATTGTATATTTGGTCAATCCAACAGACTCTCAGTGGCCTTGATGCTCACACCTGGTTTAGACCATGATGACAGAAAAGAAAGTGAGGAGTGAGGAAAACGTAGGTTTATCACAACTGATATCGTCATCGCAATATTAAACAATAATATTCAACATTGCAAGTTTTTCTAATATCGTGCAGCCCTACTACACCTGGTGTTTTTGCAAAATAAAACTTCTTCACATATAAACCTGAATTCCTTCCTAGTTATGAAGCCGCAGCTCATTCAGGAGGCGAGACAAGACACGAGCACGCTCGTATAGCAGAATCTGGTTTAATGTGTTTAATAATAGTTGTTTTCTGTTGATTATACAGCATTTGTGATCGCGTTTAGAGCAGAATTTCAGATTAAAGCTACAAATTTAATTAGGATTCGAGATTTAACGTGTTTATTGTCATGTGTACAGCTGGAAACATCCTCCCCGAGCGATGAAATTCTTTCTTTGCTGTCTGCAACAAATGCCAAACAGAAGCGTTTAGCTGACTCTTCTGTTGTTGTCGTATGACTTTTCCAAAGCTGTGGGAGGAAAGAGAGGATGGAAACAGAAGAATAACAAAAAAAAAAAAGATCATTAATAAGAGTGCTTCAGTATTTGCGTTGGCACCCCAAATGAGCGCCGAATGACATGTAAATCAGAGATTCCAAAAACCAAATCGAAGCAATGGAATCCCCAGAGCAAGTCCCCCGCTGAGGGAGAGGCGTTCATGGAAATGCTGTTGTCATCACAACAGCATCCATCCCTGGGTATCGCGGGAACATGTATAATCCATGATGCCAGTTTCAGTGCAGAGCCCTGGGCCAGTGGTGAACTGGAGCATGAAGAAGGAGTGTGCAGGCGGAGAATGAGTGACAGCTACCACAGGCTGCATGGAACCTCGACTTAAATCTTTCATGGCAGACCATCGGAATTCTTTTAAAGTGTCAGGCTGGTAGGATGGCACTCAGTGGACCACCAGGGAAACCCTTGTTGTACATTGATCATGGCTACAGTAGTCCTTAGTTAGTTATAAAGCGTGCGAATGCAAATGTGTGCACATGTGTCTGTCTGTTAGCAAAATATCCCCCGAACCGCTGAATGGATTCGAATTAAATTTGCAGAAAGTAATCATTGGACGTGTCTCTACAACTGATTGCCATTTGAGCCAATCTAATACAAGATGGCCACCACAAGTCATTGACATTCATTAACACAAAATAAAGGGCTGCGACTCAATATTTTCCACACATGGAGGTCAAATTGGTAGTAGCCGAGAGTCATTCAGAACACAAGCTCTGAGCGGGACTTCTTGGAGTATTACATGAGATTGCTAAGCTTTCGAGGTTTTACCAAAACAGCTACAATTCATTATCATCTACCATATGATGATTTTAGCTGAAAACGCTGGCATGAAAGGTGGCGGGCGATAGGCATTCCTTCAAGGAACGTTAGGCCTTTAATATAATTTTTTCGTTTAAGCATTTGTTCCACAGATACATCCATAGATAGATAGATATTAGAAAAGGCAGCAAAGGCAGCCGTTCATTTGTTCGTATTGTGAGCAGATAAAAGCAGAGCCTGAAGGTAAGACGGAAATTCTAGGATGTATTCCTCCCCCTCCCCGTGATGTTTTTGGACCAACATGTCTGTGAACGCACCACGCTGTATGAACGCTTCATTTGCACAAAACCTTTTAAATTAGACGTTCTCTCTTTCTTTCCCCCCTGTATAAATAGACCATGAAGCGAAAATAGAAACAGACTGAACGGATGTTTGGAGGCAGACATCCTGTGGTTTCATTCAGAGTCAGAGCAGCTGAAGCAGCCGAACTCACCTCTACAAAATAGAAACAGGGCAGCAGACTGACGCTGTCTTTGGTCAGGACTAACTTCCCTCGCGCAGACATCATGGCTGTCAAGCCTCCGGGTGCTCCGAACAGATCCGGGCTGCAGCAGCAAAAGAAGAACGGCGTCCTGCGGGGGATCAGGGTCGCTCCATGAGATCCCCTCGGTTCCCTTCTCGGCGCTGAGGAGAAGCTGCGCTCTGCGCATGTCCGCCTGCCAGCTGTCAGCTGGAACGCGGAGGAGAGGAGGCGCATGCGCACTGCGGAGCGGCGATGGCAGCGCCTGTTTGGAGCTGCTGACCCTGACATGGAGAGACCGGACTGAGATGTCAGCCAGCCTGATAGGCGGCTTTCCCCCATGTCTCACAGCCTGACTTCCACTCGGCTAAACCCAGCAGCTCCAGGAAGGAGCCAGTTTAACACAACTGAAACTTTTTATCGCCAGAAAGATCACATCTTTACCTGTGTTTGTGTCTCTGTTAGCAAAATATCTCGTGACCCACTTGACAGATTTTAATGAAACTTGCAGAAAGTAATCATTGGATCCATATCTACAACTGATTATTTGGAATCAACAACTATTCAAGATGGATACCACAGCCAACTGAAGTAAAAAATAAAACACATAAAATGGCTGTTATTCAGTCAGTTTCATAGATATTGAGCAAATATTTTGTGTGTTTTTGCTGAGTGTTGATGTATACTTTATGTTGAGCTAATTACTGGTAGATGTGATAGTTAATTTATGTGCATTTTGCTGTACATTATCTTAGCTAATTATTAACCAAGTCTTAGTCATGTTTATTCCCTTGTGGACATTTAAGTTGCATTTATAGTATGAGGAGTTCTCATAGACTAGTACTTATAATTTATATATGTTTATTCTCTTTGTAGAAAACCACAGCCATACACGCAAACACCCATGAGTGTTAATGCTCGTGCGCAAGTCTAATTAAAGACAAGTTCAAAGCTAAATCCTGGACCTGGACATTCTCTCCTTTCATCTCTACTCACCTGAACATATAGAATTACTGTCCTAACCTGACGCCCTGAAGTCATTGCTAATCTACCTACAAACCAGTTACAGTCCTCATTACAGTTGTGTTTTCAGGTTTACACAGGGACTGCATTGTTGCTCTGTTCTGTTGCTGTTGCCATTTCTTGTCACCAGAGGGCGCTGCTGTGACAGTGTAGGGCAGAGAGGAGACTGAGTTAGAAGGCACGGGAGTAAATATACGGGACGGGAGAACTGTGTTCAATGAACTGGAGGATCCGCAGGTACTGGAATAAAGTTTTCGAGTTTAAACCGTCATCTCCTATTTTATTACAACCGCCACAGCCATTTTCATTAACTGTCTAAAGTCAACTCTGTCTGTTAGCAAAATATTTCATGAACCACATGTTGTATTTGGATGAAAGTTAAAGGAAATAATCACTGGTTGTGTATTTACAACTGAATAACATTTGGATCCAACCCAATTCAAGATGGCTGCCACAGTTGGATCACCTTAGAATACACAAAAATGTTTATAATTCAATCAGTTTTGCAGATAATATGCTCAAATTTGGTGTGGTAGCAGCCGAGAGTCATTCATTCATACTCTGTGCATGACACCTTGTATATAGCTTGAGATTGCACATAGTTGTTTTTAAGATTGGACTAAAGCGGCTGCAACTCTGTCATTTCTCAACATAAGATGATCTTCGTTTAAAACTCTGACATAAAAGGCAGCGCGTGACAGGCATTCTTCGAAGGAATGCCAGACCTGTAATTCAGTGCTTCTCCTCTGGAAGCTATTCCTTATAGTCAGATGAAACAAAAGGAGCAGGTTTTTACATCCATCCATTTTCTTTACCCACTTCTCCATTCTGGGTCACAGGGAGCTGGTGCCTATCTCCAGCAGTCACTGTGCGAGAGGCAGGGGACACCCTGGACAGGTCGCAAGTCCATCGCAGGGC
>JAOXNZ010000098.1:6106638-6118132 GCA_028566095.1 Kryptolebias brasiliensis | reverse complement strand
TTCATTTTGAAATTCCACATCAGATCAGGTTGAAACTTGGTGAGTGTCAAGTGGATAAGATGTAGTTTTAGTCTGCAGTGGAATCATTTTATGGAATTAGAAAGTTTTTTTTACACAATATTGAGTGTCAAATATAACCATATTTGACTGAAATTGCATATATATGGTTTACAGGTTTCTTTTCCCTTTTTTTTACAGCATCAATATATTGTTTGATTTTCATATACATAATTTTCTATTGCAAATGCATAAACAGGAAGTCTTAAACTTTTATAGACACTGGTAATCAACTTAAGAGTGAATGAAACCGGACCGGATGTGCGCTTTTATTTTAAAAGGCGCTCGTAAAGGAGGGCACCGTAACGCCTCGAGCTGTCGCGCACGTCAAAATCGAGTGCGGGCTGGCTTGACCGCAGTATCCATTCACTGGTTTAGGGGATATTTTGGTAACACCACAGCAACCATAAACACACACATGCACAGGCAAAAACACTATCACCCTTCTTTTCGGTGTCAGGCAATATAAAATAAAATGTATCCCAGAAATACGTTGCCAATATTTATATCAACCCATTCTTTTCCAACTGTCCATGAAGCACCCAGAGAAAACATAACTGCGCATGCGTTGTAGCGACTGCGCTGTAATTGTAATTGGCTGCTGACCTGTGGGAGCGGACCGAGTGACAGAGTAACGGAGGATAGAGCCGCGGTGAGTCGGTTAACCGGTGTCTCCTGGCATCGCCGAGGCTTCGGGTCGTCGCTGAGCTGGAGCTGCCCAAGGTAGGAAGTCCCCTCCTAGCCCCCCCCACCTGTGTCCCCGCAGGTCCTCCTGAAGGCAGCCGGATGTGTCCACATCAGTAGCACCGCGGTTATTTCTGAGACTAGCTGAGCTCCCTTACCTGTCAGGCTCACACACCTGGACTGTTTCACCTCCTGCCTCTTGCTTCTCGTAGGGCGATAACAGTTTGTCTGTCTGTTAGCAAAATATCTCCCGAACCACTGGACGGAATTCAGTTAAACTTGCAGGAAGTTATGACTGCATAGAGATCTACAACTCGTTTAGTTTTGGTGACAGCCCCATTCAACATGGCTGCCAGAGCTAAGCAGCTTCACCAAACACAAAAAAAGTCTAAAACTCAGCCAGCCTCTCGGATATTGAGCTAAAATTAGGTGTGGTAGTAGCTGAGAGTCCTTCACAACACATACTGAGTGCTATCATACATAAAATTGCACAAGTCTTTTTTAATCTTTTAAGCAGAAAGAACAAAACAAACTTTTTAGCTCTATACCAGAAATGACACTTTGTTATTTCAAACTTTAGTTATTTCAGTTTTCCTATATTTGTGAAAGAGTAAAGAAAGATAAAGCAAGTAATAAAGCATATAGTGGCATCCTAATGTTTTAAAAATAGCTAACTTAAATTAAAATAACCATCAGGTTGTTAGTTATTTATCATTAAAAGTCCTCAGACGTCCAAAACCCTATTTCCTTACCTGCTTTAGGTGCTCAGGTTTTTAATCAGAGACAGCTCTTTATTTTTATTTATCCCATTTGACTAACTTGGTGTATGTTTGTCCAACAGAATTTTCCCATCCCTTAAAATCGAATATTTTCCAAAACCTGCTGAATATGTTGAAAAATATACGTTTCCTACTAATTATGGGGTGAAATACCGCCATGTCAGAAAGCTGCATGAACAAAACTGGAGACTAGTGAAACGGATCGCTGCATTTTAAACACATTTTACACAAGCCACACTCAGCTGATTCTGGTTCTGAAATGATGGGAAGCTGTGCGTACAGTAATGCTTTTTCTTAATTATTCATGTCTGCTAATGTTTGTGTTGTTTTTTGTTTTTTT
Organism: Kryptolebias brasiliensis; assembly: GCA_028566095.1. Taxonomy (NCBI): domain Eukaryota; kingdom Metazoa; phylum Chordata; class Actinopteri; order Cyprinodontiformes; family Rivulidae; genus Kryptolebias; species Kryptolebias brasiliensis. Next base: position 6,116,272 of record JAOXNZ010000098.1, on the reverse strand, counting down.
TACAGGCAGCTGAAACTACTTATAATATTATAAGGACGCACCGGGCTTCGCTCAGTGGACGGTCAGCCCCCTACTTCTTCTATCCTCCTGCTCCTGAAACTTTTCAACCGTCTGCAAAACTTGTTGATAGTAAGTTTACTATCTGCTGAACCAGTGAAGAACCTTTTGAAAGATGTTTAACTGACATTTATGCAGGAGCATGTCATGATTCACCATGTCGAAGGCCTACGTCAACTACGTTACCGTCATCTAAATTATTAATATTTTCTCAGAAGTAACAGGTGGCCAGTTCTGCTGAATATACTGAGCGAAATCCAAGCTGTTTTTTTTTTTTTCTTCTAATCTAAACGGTAGATCAGTTGCTCTGTTACTGACTTGTCAGTAACTTTGGATGTGGCAGGTAAGTTAGTGATTGGTCTATAGTTACTTGCTGCCTCCTAAAGCTATAACAGTTTAATGGTTTTAGAAATTCCTCTAAGTTAGGGTAGAAGGACACGTTAAAAGATGGAGGAAACTGTAGCAGTAAAGTAAATTTTTTTGTGATAAAGCAAACTTCACAGCCAAGCGTTCCTGTCCAAATGTGTCCGGATTGATTTTAAAGCACTTGAGGGTGTCTCTGATGTAAATGAGGACTCCTCTTTCGTTTTGCTGATTGTCTGTTTGAGTGGTAACAGTCCATCCAGGTTTGTTGGACATCCAGCCAAGTTTCACTCCGAGCCAGTCCAGATTAGAGTTTAATGTTGAATCTGAGCTACATGTGGTGTAATGCTCCTTGTGTTTAAAAGTCCATTGTAAATTTCTTTTGAGTTTACATTTATTGTTTAAAAATCTCTGCAGTTTTTTTCCTGTGTGTGGAGCATGGCCGGCAGTGAAACTTATTGTTGGTCTCTTGGAGTTTGAGTGGCCGAGGACAATCAGAGGGGTTCAGGCAAGATGGACCCCCGTTTAATCCACTTCCTGGTTAAAGCAGGAGTAACCTCCTCAACAGGAAAACTGCTGGGCAGCTGTTCTCTTTGAGATCTGCTTCAACAAACTTTGCTCTGTTTTTGTGGCCTTATACGCTGGTGTAGATTCTCAGTCATCCAGGACATGGCAAATCCAAAAAAGGGTTCAAAAACTAACAAAAAAAACCCAAAACAGATTGGACTTCTATTACGTAGCTGAAGATGTTTGATGTCTCATGGTTTATAAGCGAAACATCTTCAACTACAACACACAAGTCCAGTTGGTTTTGTTTTTTTAACTTTTTTTTTTTGGTCTTAAGGTACTTTTTGTTTTTAGCTAGCCTTTTGCTATATTTTGCTTTTAGCTTGTCTTTTACAACCCTTTAGCCTTTAGCTAGTCTTTGATTTTTAGCTAATGTTTTAGTCCATCCTGTTGCACCTTTTTAGCTTCTAGCCAGCCTTTTGCTACTTTGAGCTTTTAGTTAGCCTTTTGTTCATTTTAGTTAACATTTTGGTACATTTAACCTTATCTAGCTTTTCAATATTTTCCTCTAGAATCTTGTTATTTTTACCTTTTTAGGTGACCTTTCTTCTGGTTTTAGCTTTTAACTAGCATTTTGCTTAGTTTCAATTTAGCCACCATTCTGCTTCTTTTAGCTTTAAAAATTAGTCTCTCATTCAGCACTCAGCATTCACACTCGTTTTTAGAAGAAAATTACATTTGTCATTGTTGAACCAATTTCGTTTATAATGAATCTCATAAAGTCATCTACACAGAGAGTAATCAGGATACAAGGCTCACCAGAGCTACAACTCCAGAGAGAAGTCTAACCTAACGTTTTCCAAACTCCTGTGCTTCTTGTCTGAAGAATATCTGATACAGTACATAAAACTTTAAATAAAATACTGATACTGTAAATCAAATTGTGTTTGACCTAAGCTCCTGGTGAGTGTGTATGATAGGGTTAGGGACATAGCATGTAAGTAATAGTTATGTTTATGTTGAGTGGCTTGTAGTAGTTGGGTTTACCTCCAACAAAGGCTTTCATTGGGTGTGACAGAGGTCTTAATATTTATACCTTTCTCCTTGAAAAGCCTGCCTCTCAGTCGTTTTGCTGTAATCTTGGATAACAACTGGCTGACTGTTGCTTAGCTTGATAAAGATCGCCCATGTTCACGCTCGATGTGTGTGCTGTTTTAATCCATGAAGATAGTGTGGGCAATACTGAAGCCAAACACGAATAGTGTAAACGTAAACCTGAGCTTTGCAAAGTTTCCAGCTGGTCCTTCGGATACAAGAAGCATCTCAAACGCAAACACGTTCCACTGAAAATTGTGATATTTTAGGATTTAAAAAAACAAAACAAAAAAAAAACTACAACCATCCAAGTCTCTGTATTTGTTAATAATACAAAGGCAACATGTCAAATTTCGAATTCAACTCTTTCACATCATAAAAACAGGTCTAGTGTTCCAAGGATTCCAGAAGCTGTGTTGTCTTGGGCAGACTGTCCCTGGTAGGGTCTCCCATGGCAAACTGGTTCTGAATGAGGGGCAAGAGTCACTCATAGTGAGGGTCATGACTAAAAGAGATTCAAGAACCCTTTCAGTGATCTTAGGACCAAGGAACCAGAATACCCTCATGGACAAAGGATACTGGGGCCTCTGCCTTGAGCCAGGCCTTGTTGACAAGTGGCTGGTGGTTGGGTCTTTACCCTGAGGATTCAATTAGGTAGAGACTATACAAACTACAGATACTGAAAAATGTGTTTGTACCCTTAAAGCTTATTGAAACAGCTCTTCATTTCACGTAAAAAGTGATTCAGTTTAAAGCAACCGTCTAAAGAATATAGGCATGTCTTTAGTTTGAGACAGAGTGAACAAAATATGTGAAAAATGATTATTTGTTTATTTTAAAATATGCTAAAATAGTATGGAAAGATTTATCAATCCCCCTTACGGATACTTTTAATCTTTGCATTATAGTCATGTTTCTACCTTAATAATTAGTATCACAGGAGCCTTCAGTCTTTCCATCAGCCTATTTAAAGAGAACAAACAGCCACTGGGTAGTTTGGTATGGTTGTGTTCCCCACACTGAACATGGAGCAGATAAAACAAAGGTGAGAACTGTCTGAGGAGCTCAGAAAGAAGATTAGATATAGACTCACCAAAATGTTTCTGGGAAGAAATTTGGGACTGATGAGACAAAACTGGACATTTTATTCAATCATGTCACATGTTTCTTTTTAAAAATATTATTATTGTAGAAGGACAACAAATTTGTCCCTGTCTGTACATGAAACCACCCTTCCATGGCCCCATCGCGGCCCCATCGCAGCCCCATCAGCCCCCTGAGTATTTTTGTTATGACAGGACTCCGAGGTGTAGTGAGTAAAGAGAAACTGTGAGATTATAGTCCCCTGCAGTAGTCTTGTGCTGCTGATCTATACTGCTCAGACGCAATCTGTGCTTTGTCTGTCAGGTAGGGAGAGTTCTAGGCGAGGACTCCACCTGTATTTTAGACATTCCGGCACAACAGTGTTAGATGAATGGGGAAAATAAAAGAACATGGTTCTCACATTGCTGCCTGCTTCATCTAAGTGACAGTAAGCTGTCTAAATCAGTGAGATAATGATGCCTAACTCCGGCTCCAGCCAACCAAAGAATCTGTAGTTAATCTTGAGAGGTCCTCTTTTACTTGAGGCCCAGTTCACAGTGGTTGTTAAACCAGAGGAAAAAATAAAATAAAATTCTGCCAAAATCCGGATGGTCTTTGCAGGGACTTCGTGGGGTTTTCTTTATACAGTTCAGTCCTTGTTGTGTGTGAAAGGTCATAGGGGGGTTTGAGCATGCAGAAAACGACTGTATAAAGTCATATAAAGTGATTCATCATCATGATGGCAGTGTATTGGGGTCCTGAGTGAAGAGTGGGGCAGTGTGGTGGCAGTATTTTCAGCAGGAGTGTGGCCACACAGGCTTCTAGCTTTGGCTGTGACCCTATCACAAAAAGAACAACACAAAAATTAGAATATTTACTCATCAAGCACAAATGTCCCTTTCAGTTTTTTTTTTCCTATTCGGTTCAACAAATATAACTTCTCTGTTTGGTTGTTGGGCTTTTTTATTTGCAGATTTTGCCGTTAAGAAAAACAGGTCAACATGCCTCCAAAAGATCTCAGCAGGAAAGAGCTAAGGAAAGTGTTCACCTCTTTGGCCTGGGAGGTAAGATTATTTTCATCTTTCACCTTCTGTTGATGAACCATTTCATTTCGTTCTGCACATTGCATAACGTCTTTGCTTAAAACCTTGGTGTTCACTGCAGGAATTAACCCTATTTGTCTGTTAGCAACATATATCATGAAACCGCTTGATGGATTTTAATAAAATTATCAGACAGTAAGTATTAAATGTGCATCTACAACCGATTACCATTTGGAGTCAACTTGTATCAAGATGGCCATCACGGCTCATTGACGTTAGCCTGCACTTAAGTGGCTGTATCTCAGTGAATTTAACATATATTGAGCTAAAATTCAGTGTGGTAGTAGCTGACAGTTATTTACAACACATACTCCAAGCACTAAAAAATTATACGAAATGACACAAGATATCGCACGAGATTGTGCAGAGATTGTTATTTTTGACCAAAATGGCTAGAACTCTGTAATTTCTCAACATAAGATGATCTTGGTCTAAAACTATGGCGTGAAAGGCGGTGGGCGATATGCATTGCTTCAAGGAATGCCAGGCCTTTAATTTGACTCTGTATTTTTGATGTACAAATTTATACAAACACCCCGTCTAGATTGATGAATACATTCAGGATAATTTGTTACCACTGTGATTCTAGCTGTAGTGCATCTTTAGTCCTAAATATTTTACAGATAGTTTTGTCTCCATCTAGCGGTAAGGAAATCGAATCACACATAAGTCACATGAATTAAGGACTTCAGAAGGTGGAATCTTCCATCCATCCATTCATTTTCTTTTCCCACTTTTTCCATTCTGGGTCGCGGGGAGCCGATGCCTATCTCCAGCAGTCACTGTGCGAGAGGCAGGAGACACACTGGACAGGTCGCAAGTTCATCGCAGGGCCACATAGAGACAAACGAGACAAAGATAACTTGAGTTTATACACGACTAGGATGGAGCCATGTATCTGGTCTCAGCCTAAATCAAGTTTCTTTGTTCCACTTTGGAAACAGCTGGACAAGAAGACAGGATGGGACAACTGAACCACTGATCACATACTGCAGAAAGCATTACAGCTTAATAAAGCTTCTGGAACAGACCAAGTCATTGAAGGCTCAATTTGTCCACAGATGAGCCTGTTTGATCATAAGTCTTAAACTATAGCTAACTGAAGACCAGTAAATGCTCATGGCCACGCTGAAACCTTCATAGTTCAAACCACATTCTCCTAAAGGAGCTGTTTGTGCTAATAAAATCAAAGTTCATGAACATAGAGATGCAGATAAATGTGTTTGTACCCTTACAGCTCATTGAAACAGTGTTTCATTTTTCTTGCCTGATGTATACAGTTGAAACCGGAAGTTTACATACACTATATAAAAAGACTGATGCATTTTTTTCACACTGTCTGACGTGAAATCAGGATAAACTTTTTCCATTTTAGGTTAAATAGGATTTTCAAAATTATTTCTATTTGCTAAATGCCAGAAAAACGAGAGAGAGAATGTTTTTAGGGGAATTTTTATTACTTTCTTCAAAGTCAAAAGTTTAAATACACTTCATTAGTATTTGGTACCATTGCCCTTAAACTGTATGACTTGGGTCAGACGTTTTGGATCTCCTTCCACAAGCTTCTCACAATAGTTGGCAGGAATTTTGGCTCATTCCTCCTGACAGAACTGGTGGAACTGAGCCATGTTTGTAGGCCGCCTTTCTCGCACATGCCTTTTCAGCTTTGCTCACAAATCTTTGATAGGATTGAGATCAGGGCTTTGTGATGGCCACTCCAAAACATTCATTTTGTTATCCTTAAGCTACTTTGTAACCAGTTTGGCAGTATGCTTCGGCTCGTTGTCCATTTGGAAGACCCATTTGCGCCCAAGCTTTAACTTTGGGATGGTGTTCTCAGGCTTGCAAGCTTCTCCCTTTTTCCTCCAAACGTAACGATGGTCATTATGACCAAACAGTTCAGTTTTAGTTTTGTCAGACCCCAGGACATGTCTCCAAATATTAAGGTCTTTGTCCCTGTGTGCATTTGCAAACATTAATCTGGCTTTTTTATGTTTCTTTTGAAGCAATGGCTTCTTCTTGGCAGAGTGGCCTTTCAGCCCGTGTTGATGCAGGACTTGTTTCACTGTGGATAAGGACACACACTTACCAGCTTCAGCCAGCATCTTCACCAGGTCTTTTGCTTTTGTTCTTGGGTTGATATGCACATTTCGGACCAAAGCACGTTCATCTCTGGGACACAGAACCCGTCTCCTTCCTGTTTGTACTTGTGTATAATTGTTAGTACAGATTAACAAGGCACCTTTAGGCAACTGGAAATTGCACGCAAGGATGAACCAGACTTGTGCAAGTCCACAATTCTCCTTCTGATATCTTGGCTGATTTCTTTTGACTTTCTCACGAAGTTACACAAGGAAGCAGTGTGTTTCAGGTGTGCCTTAAATTACATCCACAGGTGTTACTCTAATTAACTCAGATGTTATCAAGCTTCTAAAGACATGACATCAAATGTCCCAAATTGTTTAAAGGCATAGTAATCTTAGTGTATTTAAACCTTTTGACTTAGAAGAACGTAAAATTCCTAAACCTAAAAACATTCTCTCTCTCATTATTCTGGCCTTTAGCAAATAGAAATAATTTTAAAAATAGGAATTGACCTAAAACGGGAAAAGTTTATTCTGATTTCACGTCAGACAGTGTGGAAAAATGCATCTGTGTCTTTTTATATGGTGTATTTAAACGTCTGGTTTCAACTGTATCTGCATGCCTTTTAGTATGCAATAGTGAACAAAACAGTGTAAAGAAATGATTCAGTTGAAGGCAAAGGCTACAAGACCATCTCCAAGTGGCTTCCTGTTCCTCGGACCACAGCTGCGAATATTATTAAAACGTGTCAGGTTCATGGGACTTTAGGCAACCTTTCAGGATGTAGACGCAAGAGGAAATGCAACCCCAGGTTGATCAGACAGATGGCAGGAAAAGAGCCAAAGAAACCATCCAAAACCATTTAAGCTGAACTCCAAGGTTAAGGTACGTCACTTTCTGATCACACCATCCATGACATTGTGAATCATAATGGGCTCGATGAAAGAAGCCCAGGAAGTGTCACCATTGACAGAAAAATACAAAAAGCCATATGGGAATTCACCAAAATGCACGGTGACATCTGGAGTGATCAGATGTGTGACCTGCACTGCATGCAAAAATAAGCGTTTGGAGCATTGTTTTTGTTTTAAATGAGCTGCTGAGGTGTCACTGTAAGAAGTCATCAAAAAACAAAAGCATGTCTTTAATAAGAAAATGAAAGTGGGAGGAAATATAGGTCGTCTATTAGAGGAAATGAATCACAAACCAATATTATCAATCTGGTCCTTCTTTTTACGTTCACTTTTATAGTTTCTTAGGATGGAACTATATGCTTTATTATTTCCAAGTGGCATAGTTATGGCTAATTTGACATAAATAAGCAAGAACTCACAGGCAGCATAGTTCAGTGTTTACATTTTATTAACGTGGGAATAAACAAATGTATTAATTTCATAATGTACAGTTTTTTATTTATAATAATTTTACATCACTTAAGTTGTTTTATCTTTATTTTATGCTTTAAGTAGGCTTGCAGCTCTGGCTAAATAAGTATTTTGTGGGCGAAGGAGCAGAACATGTTTAGAGACTCCAGGTCAGCTGTGAACATGTAAACCCTGCATTTAATATGAACCGTAACACTGCTGGCAGCACATTTTCCTGACCACATAAAAACCAGAGCCCGTCTGGTTTAACTGATAACTTTGTGCAGATTGTAACTATATTTACAGAACGTAAATCAGTGACACTGATAGAGTTCTTTATGTCAGAAAACAATACCAGAGAAACTGAAAAAACAACCAATAAGTTTCTTTTTTATTTAATTAAGAAAAGGTTCATTGTCAGTTCCTAAATATTACAACTACATTAATAAACAACGGTGTCCAACAGGTGCAAAAGCGCTGCAAACAGCCAAATGTTTCAAAATGTAAAAGAAAAGTGCTGTGAAAACAAAACCACCAGCAAGTAAGAAAAGCTGCAAACCTATGGTGAGTGATTGAATGAATGAATGAATTATTTTGAGCCAATGAAAAAGAAAAAGAAAACAAAAACAATGCATATTATACTCTTTTAGTATGGTGAAAAGGGAACAACCAAGAAAATATATATACATCCACTTATATCCAAACATATAAACATTTTGTAAAAACAGGACATTGAGTCATTAAATTCATGTGTTATATAATAAATCTTTGGACATAACAAGAATATATTTTGCTCAAAAAGGAGTGGGAAGAAGACAAACTTATTTTCTCCCACTCCTTTTTCTTGTATATATAGATTGTACGGTTTAAAATTTAGTAATTTGTGTTATGTACACATATGCTTTTCATGATGCATTTCTTTTCAATACCACAAATGTCACTCATAACATCACCACCGAATTATTAATATAATTATATACTATACAAATTTATTAATTATATGTTACTGAATACTTTTTAAATAGGAATACAACTATATTTAGTGATTCTATCAAGGTATTGATGCAAACATAATCATAATTAATTTGAATCTTGTATATTGTTCATTAAAGAAGGCAAGGTGTTATATGAACCTCCTGCCAAGATGGAGCAACCCCCTAACAACAAGTCCACCCTTTGTCAAATGACCTGTTCTCTGCCTTAAACGACAAGAATTTGGTAAGTCCGCCGCCCGAATAGGGTGATCCTCAAGCAGCAGGTCACCTCTTCCCAACCCAATCTGAGGATAATGAAGTATGTGGAAGAAATATGAATATATGTGAATAGTTGTCTTTGTCTGTATATCTATTTCTTCATTTGCTTAATTACCCTCAGCACCGTAACCTTTAGTATATTTAACTTAAGTTCCAAAACAAGATAAAAGTTGTTATATACTGATCTAGTAACAATAACGACCATAATAGCGACAACAGTAATGATGACAATAACCATCTCAGAAGTGCATTCTTACATACAAAGGAGACATTCAGTCATATCTATACAATAATCACATTCTGTGTAAGCTTATTCGGATTCCAACATAATTTCTAACATTAAAAGGTGCGTTCCAGTAGTACTGGGAAATGGGAATTTCCTAGTCGTGAATTTAAATGGGAACGCCCCCTCAAGTGAGACACTCCACTCGGAGAGTGGGAGCAACTCCCACTTAAGATTTCAAAATTGGCTGCCACTTGCAACTTTAGTAAGTACACTGTTACTTTTCCTGTCAATATTTGTTCTTTAAGTTGCTTTTCACATTTAATCACTCATACAACTTGTACTTTTGTACAATATATATATTGTATATATACTCGTGTAGTGGCAGAATTTACTATAGGGTAACACCTGTTGTTATAAGTCCTGATAATGTTATGACTACTGTTCCAAGTTCCATGGGAATGTCCCGTGGGAACCAGAACTTGCCTCCCCTAACTCCTC
>JAOXNZ010000098.1:6066017-6081307 GCA_028566095.1 Kryptolebias brasiliensis | reverse complement strand
ATAGATGAGAATATGGTAAAGTGCAACACTTGTGAGAAAAAAAAGAACAAAAAAAAAATTAAATTCTATTCTGAATTTGACAGGAAGCCAACTGAGACCAGCTAAAATATGTATTTTAGCTTTCAAACTGGTTCCACTTTTTAAAATTCTGCTATGCTAAATAAATTTTCTTTAAATTTACAACTGAAGCTAGACAACATCTTAATTCATTGTACTTTAATGAAGTTCAATAAAAGCATCAGTTGAAAGCCAGAGGTTGTGTGAAATAAAGTATTTGTTTAATGTGTTGCAGGCCTTAAACACAGTAATGAATGTATATTGTTAAATGAAATAAAGCTGATGAGACAAAACTTGTCATAAAGTTTGTTGTTTGTAAAGAAAACGTAATAGAAATAAATGTTTAATCACTGGTTTCTGATTTAGGGCTATTGTTGCTGAGTGATAAAGTAGCATGAAAAGTGTTGGCCCAATGTTATTTTTGTCTCTGCAGCTGCAGCAGCCCTCTGGTGACAAAAACATTGTTTTCCCTGCAAAAAGAAAAATTACAGAGGAAAAGGTTGAATGTTACATAACAGTGAAAAAGATATGTGGTAAAAAGCACACAGCTCCCGTTCAGCCTAATATGACTAGAACTGCATGTGTTTTCTGAGCTATCCTTTAGTTCTGCTGCTATAAGCTTAGACTGCTGGAGGACAAACTGACCACATTTCCTCACTCTACTGCTGTCTTTACTCACTCTACTCTCCATGTTTATACATGCAATTATTGCTGTCATTAACTGAATTTTCTTCCCATAGAAAATACACCTGGACAAGTCATTCTATATCAGTCTCTCTTTCCTGTCCTCTCAAACCACCAGCCGATTGAGGCAGATTGTTGCCCATCCTTAGCCTGGTTCTAATTCTGCTGGCGGTTTCTTCCAGTCAAAAGGAAGTTGTTCCTTTCCACTGTCAGCTTCATGCTGCTCAGAATGGGAGATTACCATGAAGTGAGGATTCAGCACGATCTGCTAGTTTCCTTAAACAGATAACTTTTACTAATTGGCATTTCATAATGTACTGAATGTGAATGCATTGCACTATAATAAGAATTGAACTGACCAATTGAGTTTGAAACTAGATCTGAATTGGATTTATAGAACCTTGAGATGACTTTTATTGTGAATTGGTGCTATAAAATTAAACTATTTGAAAATCATCTCTTCTTTTGAGATGCACATGAACATCTACAGAACATCCCACAGTTATGAATCCTGGTGGCACTACAGGCCACATTCTATGGCATATGTACTTGTGTAGACAACCTCTTTTCTCCCAGTGCTGTTCAATAACTTCCTCTCTCCCACCGTTTTGTGTATTTCACAGCTTTTTCTGTACAGATGGAGCGTGCAGTCACATGAGCTTTGAGAGGTGTGACAGAGTGAGAAAACAGGACTGCCAACAACTCTAACAAAATGCATGGCCACTCATAAATATTCTCAATTTTTTATTTTTATTTTCCCCCCTCCTGGTCTACTAGATCACAATTACTGAGACCGTCCTGTTCCTGGTCCAGTACACGTCCAAAGAGTTTGACCGGTCAGAGAAGACAGTAGCTACAGGAGACTGCTGTTACCTCAACCCATTGGTGCGACGGACCTTCCGCTTCCTCGGTAAGTCTCAGGCGTGTAGTTTTGTTCACTGAAAAAAAAGAAACGCGCTATTGCTCTGTTACTGGAAACCAAGTTCAGTTAAATGGGAACATTTAACTGAACATGTTATGTTTACAGTAAGAATGTAAGATTAACTGTTTTGTACTGATACACAAAAAGCGCATGTACACAATGCGACTACATTAGTAGAGCAGCTGTGAACTGATGCAGTTTTGGGATTAAATCTAGATGCCTTGATGTATTATGGCTTTGAACCGGTAAAATCTGATCTATTCAAGTTATTTGTTAATACAGGCATCCACCATAAAAAAATATTAGAAAAGTTAAGTGTTTTTACGTTTGTATGTAAAATGGATCAGCTCTCCATTTTTTCCAGCAGATAGTTCTTTGGGCTGCACTTTCTGCTGCTTTGCTGTAATGCGTTGTTATTAGCGACACCTACATTTTAGGAGGAGACCTCCAGCAGCGCTGGTATAAACAGAAACAAACTGAAAGTGTGCTTCACTCTTATTCATAAAGACCAACTAATATTACTGAAAGAAAAGGTTCACTAATTATTTAAAATGTCAAAAAATGAGTAGAAAATGTGGAAAATAGATCTTGCTTTTAACTGTTGAGTTACTAAAAAAGTGTTAAACACATTTGCTGCTGGCAGGTTTATTCATTTTGCACCAGGCCTTATTTTTGTGTAATTTGTAAGACAGGGTTTATGAGTCTCTTTTCTGTAAGCATGAGAGAACATTTACCATTAAAGCAGCTTTATTTTTATCCCTGATATTCCTTCAATGAAAGACTAGCAACATTTCCTTCGTATTTTGTACCTTAATCTGTGCTGACACTACAGTATATCCTTTTTTGAACCTTGAGTAAGTGTTTAGACCAGGGGTGGATATTTTTCCCAAAGGGCCATGTACAAAACTGGGACTCTTGTGAAAGGCCAGACCAACGGGCTGAACTCACTTCTGCCAAACATTTATCACCTACAGCTGAAGGCAAAGGTGGAGCAATGTTTTTGCCCATGCCACTGTGTGTGTGTGTTTGTCTGTCCCATTAGCAAAGTATTTTATGAATCACTAAATGGATTTTAATGAAAATTTCAGAAAGTAGTCATTGAAAAACCCAATTCAAGATGGCTGCCACAGCTAACTCACCTTAGAAAACCCATAAATGACTATAACACAGTCATTTTTACAGATATTGAGCTTAAGTTTGGTGTGGTAGTAGCTGAGAACTGTCTCCACGATATAGTTTGGGCAACACATTGCTAAACATATTTGCTTAAAAGCTTTGCATTAAACTAAGAGTCACAGCACATATTCAGGTTCTATTAGTTGCAGAAAACCTGCCACAAGTCATTTCTCTACATAATATGATCTTAGTCTAAAATTTTAGCATGAAGGGCAGCAGATGATATGCATTCCTTTAAAGAATGCTAAGTCTTTTATTATTATAAAGGATTTTTATGTACTTAGAAGAATGTGTACAGTTAGAAGAAAATATTTTTACTTAGAGCTGAAAGAGCTAAGAGCTGCTCACTGATGAAACAGCCACAGGAAACAAATGCAGTTTGACTCTGTCAGACAAACACAATGGCAGACCTCTTGCTTGTTCTTGTCCTTTAGTGTGTCATGTTTAAATGAGTGCAGGAGAAGATTTGACCCCTGAGGAGAAATCCACTCATTGGCCCAGCTTTACCCTCACATTTCACAACGAGCAGACTGTTCACATGTCTCATTAATTCCACACAGGCTCTCATTTCAGGCTAAAGCTCCTTTTATCCATAAGAGACATTCCCAAATGAGTTATCATGTGTTATACACTCATGTACTATTATATCACTTTCAGGATTATGTCTTGTGTATTAAACAATGTCAGTTTTAAGGACTGCTGGACAATTACTTTTTTTTCTTTGCAATGCAGCAAAGAATTTCATGTTAGCCACAGAAGTTTTGCAACAACTTTAGCAGTGATAGAGTTCCACAGTAAGGAATTATCGGAATTATAGTGTCAATTCAAAAGTGGACATATCACAATAAACAAAGTTAGGAACAGTAAGTCATAGAAAGCTTTTGTTTTGTCATCTTTACAATTTTATGGACCAAGTTGCATGTTTGAAAAAAGTAAGTGCTTGGCAAATGTTAAAAAAAATAAATGCAAAAGCTGCTTATTTATGAAACTCATTTCAGCAGAGGAAGAAATTTGCTTTGTTCAGGAGATATTGTTTTATTGTAAGGACAAAGATATTTATCCTTTATTGAAATGCTTACACCATGATGAAGTCAACTTTGAGGCCAACAGCTCACACCAGCAAATGGTTTATGATGGGCTGGTGGGCTTTATAGCAACATTACCAACAGCTGTTATTTCAAAGTACTACACAATTTGAATAGTCTTATTCATAAAGTTTGAGTATTTGACCAAGAACTTTTGATTATTTTTGGCAGATTTGTCGGCACACTGAGCGTCCACAAATAAATGATCATTGCGAACGCTGAAACTGTGTGAAAAGTTTCTAAAATAGCGTGAATCGCTAAAAGATTGTGCACTCTGTTAGAGATGGGAATCTATCTATCCACAATCACAGTTCAGACTAAATCCTAAGCAAAGTATCTCTCACACCTAAAATAAATTCAATATTTTGCTCTAAAGTGCAGTATAAAACGGTTTTCATTCAAACAAGACTTTGGTAATGAAATAAATAAAAGGAGTCATGTGATGGATCTCCATGCATCACATGGTAGAACTAACTTACCCGCTTTTTAGAGTTACTACCACTTTGTTTTTGCTCCCATTGTAGAGCGTGGGAATGGCTGTGATGATCGTATTCTATCATGGCTCCAAAGGGAGCAACATTAGGTAGTATCTCCCTGAGCTGTGGCTGTTGGAGACTCAAAATTGTGAGAAAATCTGCAAAATTTCTTTTGCAGTCTCTGAATTCTGAGTGTTTGCAACCAAGTGACCAGCAAGCCGCCCAGCTGCATATTGAGCAGATGGTTTTTGGAAATCACAGCCTATTTTTGTGGTCACAGCTTGAAAAACTATATTCCAGCTCCTGCACATTATTTCGTTATCCACCTCTGCCTCTCCCATTGTACCCATCTTGGCAGCTGTCTTCATATTTTGACCAGTTTTTAAAATAATTATTATTTGTTGAGAATCTCTGCGGACGTTTCAAGACATTCTGAAGATGCTCTCACAAATGCCGTTCAAGTACTTGCCAGCACTCTCAGCCCAGTGAGATACTACTGTTAGCAGCAGCAGCAATGACTGGCAATTTTTCTCCTCCTCTTTGTGGATAATTTGCATATAGTGTGGCTCTTGTGAATGTCATTTTTGCCTTTAATATGATAGAAGCCAAAGTTCCTCCAAACACTGGCTTTTATACTTGACGTCTCTATTGGGTGCTCACCATAAACAGTCCGGGCGTTGCATTTCCACATTCCACAGAGAACATTAAATAATAATAAATGTTTGACATTTTCCAGTTAATTCAGAATTGTTCATGTCCACATTATAGTAAAAGTAAGTAAGTTCATGCCATCATAAAGAGCATTAAATTTAACTCGCTTCACAAGCATTTTCAGTCAGTTAGAAAACACATTTTGGGGATATTTTTTAGAGCTGCAGGTCGTAACATGTTCTGTTCATTCACCTTGTGTCAGTACAGTCACTTTTTAAATCTATATTTTCTCATAATTTAAGTTAAAGCATAAAACAAGAGTGACATCATTGAGAAGTTTTTAAAAAATTTTTTTACCCAGAATGCTCTTTGAGTCCTCCAGCTTTCATGAAAAAGCCTCGCTGCTTCTGAGTCATCTCTCTAAAAAAAAAAAAAAAAAATCTCCTGTCTTTGCTAATTTCAGAATGCTCCAGTGTTCACACGAGGCTTCTGCCATGCACTAGTGTGTGTGCCCAAGAGGTTCTGTTTATGTGCGTCAGTTTGCACATTTCCATGTCGTTTGGAGCAGCGGGATGATGTGAGGCTGACCGTCTCTCAGCTCCACCACGGTCTCCTCTCATTCGTGCCTGGCGTAGCTCGGCATAATGACTCACAGGGGTGGTGCTGGTGGGGAAAAGATTAAATTTAGAACTCAGCCAAGGGTCGTGGTGTTCTCACACACTAAGCTTAGGCTCTGTCTCTTTTTACCTTTACCACTGAACAAATTTTAATGAAATTTTCAGAAAGAATTTATTGGGTAGACATCAACAACTGATTTTAGAGTCAATTCCATCCAAGATGGCTGCCACAGCTAAGTGACCTTAGCAACACAAAAATGGCTACACTTCAGCCAATTTTACAGATATTGAGCTTAAATTAGTTGGGGGTCATAGAATTATATAAAACAATGAGGGTGCACACTGCCTATCAAGTCCATTGTTTACATTTGTGACGTACTGGAGAAGCTAAGATGGCATCCAAACCGGGCAACTGCTCACAGGAAACCAAACATCTGTTTAACAACATAATAGAGACCTTTTACTGACAACCTTAAAAAAATCAACATGCCCTCTATCATATCGATTGGCAAACAATCTAAATGCACCCCCTAGTGGTAAAAAGTTGGTTAGAAAACACTGTTGAAGCTTGCTGTTGTGTAGTTTTAAATACTGTAGCCTTAAATAACAGCAAGACCAACATAATCTGTCACAAATTTTTTTTAAGCTCTTTACAATAACTAAATATAATTCATAATTAATGTCAGTTTAATAAAACAATCATGTAAAACAGCTAGATGTTATATAAGAAAAATATATTGGGTATAATTAATGATGACCTAAACTAGACCTGAAGTCAGTCACTAATTAATGACTGTGTAAAGGATGTAAATGTAGGCTATACTAGTTGCATCTAATTGCAGTGATTGGTGTTTAATCTATACCTAAGCTTAAAAAGTACATTTTCTGACTAATAATTTGTACTAAACTGTAGCATGATTTAGCCTGTACAGCATTCTTATTACTAGACTCTGTACAGCAATATATGCTACAGTAGCTAATATCTATTAGCCAATTCAATAATTAACAGAGATTATGTCGGCTTTGTACGTTACTTTAACTGTTACATTATTAGCTTAACTTCTGTGATGTCTGATCATACTGGTAAATAAGAATAAATTTGCTTACTTGTGAAAGGACACACACTTTCCCTTTTCTCTTCTGTTGCTACATCCGTAGAACATACAACTTTCTGACATTTTTACATTTTTATTATAGACATTATACTATTATTTACATTTTATTTTTATTTATACTTTTTTACATTGTCAACCTTACTCTGGGCTATTTAGCCTAAATTTACCATAACACCAAGTTCAGACGTTTGTCCATTTTGCTAATGGTTGCGGTTGCTGCAGTGCGTCCACAACATCACGTGTCCAGTGCACACTCTAGTTGTTTTATATAATTCTACGGTTGGGTTAGCAGCTAAACATCATCTCTTACTCATGCTTCTATCGTGGCAAGGTGTGCAACATTTTTCCTTAAAACATTAGTGTTAGACATCAGCGTCAACCTTGTTTTTCTGTTAGGTGGTTTCTGATTTCAACTGTTAGAATCGACCCAAGACCAGATGGTTACCACAACAAATGAACAATAGCCAAAAAAAATAGCCACAAAAATAGCTACTGTCTATCTTGATGAATTTTACAGATGTTGAGCTGAAATATTTTGTGGTAGTAGCTGAGTCATTCACAACATAATTCAAGCGCTAACAGATCATGCAAGGTCTTGCAATATCATGAGATCTTGAATAATGTTATTTTTAATGTTTGACTGAAATTCTTACAACTCATTTTTCATCATAAAATGATTTTATTCTAAAACTCTAAAAGGTGGTAGGCAAATATGCATTCCATCAAGAAATGCTAGTACTTTCATTTTTCTGTTGTTTTTTTTTCTTCATACACAGCCCATTCTCAACAAATATGACTACAAATAACATAAAACTTTGAGTATCTTTAAAAATTAAAGTGTGCCCCTCTTGCAGTATTTATCCTTACAGAAATAACCTCCACAGCAAACTGTTGGTGATACATGCAGTTCTTTGTCTGTCAGTTCACACCCACAGGTGACTCTGAGAGCGGTGTAGAAAAACGGGCTCGTTTTAGGCAAGACTGAAAAAAATTAAAGGCCTAGCATTCCTTGATGTAATACCTATCGCCTGCCACTTTTCATGCCAGATTTCTAAACTAAAATCATCTCATGCTGAGAAAGGAGTTGTAGCTGTTTTGATCAAACCTTGAAATGTTGCTATGTCAAATCTTATGAGATCTTTCCAGATGTATGAATGCTCAGAATATGTGTTGTTAATAGTGCTCAGCTCCTACCACATGACTATATGTGACGTGGCTGAATTTGTTAATTATTAGCTGCTTATTAGCCTCTGTTGCGAGCCTGCAGTAGGCTGTATATTTCACCTGCAAGCCTGCTAGCTCTTAAAGCTTGTTGCAAACGTTTTCTTTTTCAAAACATTACCTTTGAAAGAAAGATAGGTGTTCTTTCTCTAGTAGACAAGCCAGGACTGACTATGTTACCTACTAGATAATATGTGCAACCAGCCAATGATGTTTTTTTTTTTTTTAACAAACGTAAAAGTTTAATGGAATTCTCCCCTTAGATACCATATGGCTCAGAGTAACAGGTCCATTATTGGAGAGGAGAAATAAAACAAAATTTGTGCACTCTTTCTGTTATCTCCTTTTTAGCCGATTAAATGATAAGAATAGTATAATGGATGCATTTGGTGGTTCTGACATAGTGACTTTTTAACACCATGGTATATCTTGATATCAGTAACCGGCCCATGCTGACTCTGGTGTTAAATTGGCAAAGAAACCTTAATACTTGTAATTAAATAAAAAATTTAGACTTGATCTTAAATGTTGGTGTAAATAAAATTCTATAAATAGAAAAACAGATCACAAATTGGTTTAAAATCTGCCCAAGGTTCAGGAAAAAGGCAGCGTGGCTGTCGTCCTGTTCAGTTGTGATCTCTCACTCTCCTTATTTATATCTGTGCAGTAAAATAAAAAAAACAAAATAAATTTTATGTTAAGTACTAATACTATTATACCTATATTATAATTCATATTTAGCAATATGCAAATTTATTTAGGCAGCAGCAGTAATTTACTCTTTAAATTAAAGCAAATAAATCTTGTGATGCATTTAAAAAAAATGTTATAGTAGCGTGAAACAGTTAACAGTTGACTTAAGTTTGAGTCAAGGTTTGTTTGGTAGTAGACGAGAGTCATCCTCAACACATACCCCAAGCACTACTCATTGCATGACGTTTTGTTTAAAACTTTAGCATTAACTGTTGAAGTCTGTACTGTTTGTCTGTTAGCAAAATGTGTCATTAATCAATTAATGGAGTTTACCAAAACTTTTAGAAAATAATCACTGGATGAACATCTGCAACTGATTAACTTTGAGAATAAACCAATTCAAGATGGCTGCCATAGCTAATCAGCATTAGCAAACACAGAAACTGTTATGACTCTGTCAGTTTTACAGATATTCTGCTAAAATTGGGTGTGGTAGTAGCTGAGAATCATTCAGCACAAACTCTTGACAGATGCTGCAGAACGTTATTTTTAAGATTTGGCTAAAACGGCTACAACAAAAGACCATTCTATCCTAAAACTCTGGCATGAAGGGTAGTGGGTGATATGCATTCCTTTAAAGGAATGTTAGGCTTTTAATTTCTTTTTTTTTTTTTTGTGAAAAGTAGCATGACGGTGAAATAAAGAAAATTTTGTGGTGACAGCAGATTTGAGAAATCTTGGCCTTCTGCACTGATGGTGCTGTGTACTTTAAGCTTGGACTCCACAGATTCCTTTTGAGAAAAAGAAGAAAAAAAAAGAACATCAGATTCAGACATTCCATAAAATATGAATTAGGACTTTCACATTGTCATGTTGTATTCAACACCTCTGCTGTAATATTCCAAAGGGTTGTGTGTGAGGGGAGCTTAGGGAACCGGGATGACTTCGAGACTGCAGCGTTGTAGAAGTACTGGCACTGGATCAAAGATGTACATTGAACCCCCCCCAGAAAAAAAAAAAAACATACAGTTGTATGCAATATGACAAGAGGGTCACAGATAGCCAAGGAGCATCTGTACTAGACTGCTAAAACCAGAAACATGCATGGCTCTACTGCAGCTCTGCAGCCATTTGTTGTTCAAAGCAGACAAACTGACTTAGATTCATGCCCTACTAAGCAATTTTGCTCATCTTTTTCTCTGTGTTCCCAAAGCTAGTCAAAGCTGGGGCTGTGGGGGTTGGAGCGCTCACATTTCCACGTTCGTATCTCCGAAATTGGGACAGTGCTGGAAAGATGAGCTGTGTGGCGACTACTCAGCAACTGAGTCACATGATGCTTGACAAACCCTATTAGAGGCTTGTTAAGAAACGGGCCTGTCAGCATCTAAAGCCCCGCCACAGTCCTCCTGCTGCCTGATGGGCGAATGAGGAAAGGAAAGGCAGTGGGTTAAGCAGATTAAAACAAGAACTCCTGGGAAAGAAGAAGAGAAAGTGCCTCCGTGGCTATGATGTTCCTTCATGAGTGTCTTTCATCAAAATGCCCTTTAAAAAGCCTATCTTTAGTTAGACTGCAGGAGCCCAAACATGGTGACTTGAAAAGCTGCCCCAACAAATCCCACCTCCTGGAAGTCTGTGACTGTTGTAGGGTGACGTTCCTTCACAATCCTGGCTGACTGAGCACCTGTTTGGTGATTCATTGTGACAGGAGAGGAAGCAATTATTTCTGTTAAAGACGTTGAGTCAAAGAAAGAAGTCCCACTGCTTGGGTTAAGGTAGTGGCTCCTAAACTTTTCGTGCCACACCCTGTTTTGGAGAAAAAAAAACATTTTCAGCTCCCCTTTGACTCAAAAGAACTAAATCAAAGTGCTGCCTGCACAGAAAACCAAAAACATAAAAAACAGCTCAAAATTATCACTGTGTTTAAAGCTGCAATGAGTCTATTTATCCTGTATATCTTTAAAAAGAACAATAATACAGTTCAATCTGTTCCAAAATCAAATGTGTGAGGAGGTATTTGGCAGAAATGTTGAGAAATATAAGTAAGGACTGATAATTTTATCACAGTTTGTAGTCATTACATTTTCTTATGAGAAACTCTAGGCTCACATGACTGGAGTGGCAACATCAAAACATTAGTTCTGCTTGCAATTTGTTAGGCCTGAACCCCCCTCAAGCGCTCATGCCCCACAGTTTGAGAAGCCCTGGGTTTAGGGCAGTATGAATGACCCGAGGCAGCTGAGTAAACGCTCCTGTTCTGCCCTGGCACCAACATGCATCCTGAGTGATCTGATCAGAAGCGAACAGTGTGCAATACAGGTGTGAAAGCTCTCAGAATGGATTCAGATCACCTTCACATCTGGTCACTCCTGGATGTCATTTAGCAGCAGAAACACAAATCAAATCAGACCTGGGGCACATTAACACCTGGATTCTCCTGGTTTTTAACAAAATAGTAACACAAAAACGTGATATATATATATATATGTATGTGTGTGTGTGTGTGTGTGTGTGTGTGTGTGTGTGTGTGTTGCTGTCAGGTCTAAACAAGGCCAACGTGTTTTTCTGTGACTTTTAACACTAAAGGGTTGTGTTCCTTGTACATGTTCTTTACAACATCAGTGTAAAATACACCAAGTCTCTGTTGTGGAACAAATAGGTTCTGCAAGTTAATCGATACAGTTCAGTTTATTTATATGGCTCCAATGCACAACCATGTCATCTCAGAGCACTGAGCAAAAGAAAGAACAAGTCCAAATCCTTAAATGAAATTAGTCCAAAACGGCTCCAGATTCAAATTTAATTACTGCCAAGTGATTGTAGTTATAGCACAATACATTCACATATAGAATGTCAGTTGGTAAAAGTTATCTATGAAGCCAACAGATTGCACCAAATCTTCACTTTTCTCAATCTTCCATCCTTAGCAGCACATTGGTGACAGTAGAAAGGAACAGCTCTCTTTTAACAAGAAAACAGCAGAACCAGAACTAGGCTCAGGATGGGCGGCCATCTGCAGATATTGCATCAGGGACACTCCTGCAGGTTCAAAACGTGGCTGTTGCCTTTCTGTTTAGAGTTTGCATTTTAAGTGGGTTTTTTCCAGGTATAGACCAAGAACATGCATGTTAGGCTAACTGGTGACTAAACTGTCTCTGAATGTGAGTGAGAAAGTCAATGATTGTCTGTTTCGTTTGTCTCCATGTGTCCCTGTGATGGACTGGTTATCTAAAAGCTTAAACAATAATAAACAGATTCATTACAAAGGGAAAAGATCAAGGATAACGCACGGCAACATTGCATTTAGTTTAAAAATTGAGTTAACCACAAAGAGAACTGCTAAACTGAGGTAATTTGGCAACACAGCTAAGTTCTGCACCACGTTTATTTGGCTTTATGGAGCTTATGTCATTCCTGAAAACTCACGTCTCTGCAGGAAGTGGTCGGCTCTATTAATGATTTATAAGCTGTCAGAGACAGCTTAACAAGACACTGATCTTTGCAGACATTTTGCGAAATTGTTTTGTGAAAGTGCTTTGCGTCTCGGAGTTCATATGACTTGATTTACTATAAATGCCAGAAATGCTTCCTGTTTGCATTTATTATAACTGGTGATGGTGTTTGGATTAACACTGAAATGTTGTGTAACCCATTTTAAATGGTTTGTAATTCATTGTTTATAGATTAATTTAAAAAAGCCAATGAGTCAGCTCAATATATTTATTCATTTAGCAGACATTTTCATCCAAAGCAACTTAATAGTGAGGGGAATATTTGGGAAGCAGTTCAGGTTCAGCATCTTTTAAACCAGCAGCTTTTTAATTAAAGTACCCTTTAGACTCCAGCTGCCCGTTAACACATAAAGCAGCAATATCATTAAACCAGATCATCCTTTTCATCCCAACAAGCACCACTGTTTCTTCTAATGTGCCCCCATCCTTAACTTTCTTGTGTTTCCTTCTTTGCAGGAGTCTACACCTTTGGCCTCTTCACTGTTGACATCTTTGTCAATGCAGGGCAGGTAGTGACAGGGAACCTGGCGCCCTACTTCCTGACGGTCTGTAAGCCAAACTACACAGCACTGGGCTGCCAACAGGCCCTGAGGTACATCAGCCACCAGGAGGCATGCACGGGAAACCAGGACGATATCCTGCGGGCACGCAAGACCTTCCCCTCCAAAGAGGCTGCACTCAGTGTTTATGCTGCACTCTATCTGGCTGTGAGTTCCTCCTTTCAGGTCCTTACTCTCATCCTATATGCTGTGTCAGATTAATAATACCTTTGTTCATGTGAGTTCATTAAGCTGGCATTTTAATATTAAGCATTGTACACTGAAGAATGCATTAGAAATTGAAGTCTAAAGTAGGGATTGGTCACTTAATATTTTTGCTGCTTTCACTTTGAAGTTTTACATTAAACTGAGTGATTTACTAAACTGTTCATTTATCTTCAGCCTCCTGGTGGCTGATGTACAGTTCAAACCAGATGTTTCCATCAACTGTTTAAAAAGACAATTTTTTTCTCACAGTTTGACATCAAATCAGAATAAACCCTTCCTGTTTTAGGTCAGTTAGGATTCCCAAAATTATTTCTATTTGTTTAATACACAAATAATAAAATATTTTTTAGGAAGAATTTTTATTACTTTATTTTAAGTCACAAGTTTCCATCATTATCTTAGTATTTTGTGGCATTATCTCTAAACTGTCTGACTCGGGTCAAATGTTTTGGGTTTCCTTCAACAAACGTCTCACAATAGTTTACTGGAGTTGATGCCATCTATTTTGTGAAAACACCTCCACAACATGATGCTGCCACCCCTGTACTTCACAGCTGGGATGGTGGAAGCTTCCTCCTTTTTCCTTCAAATGTAACAGTTGTCATTATGGCAAAACAGTTCAACTTGAGTTACATCAGACCACAGCTTATGTCTCCAAACATTAAGCTCTTTGTCCCTGTGTGAGTTCTCAAACTGTAATCTGGCTTTTTTATGTTGCTTTGGGAGTAATGGCTTCTTCCTCACTGAGTGGCCTTTCAGCCCATGTTGGTACAGGACTTGTTTCTCTGTAGATAGTGACTCTCTGGCTAACTTCAGCAGCGTCTTCACAAGGTTTTTAGCTTTTGTTTTGGGATTTTTACACACATTTCACATTAAAACACATTCATCTCAGGAACAGAACCCGTCTCCTTCCTGAGCAGTATGATGGCATGATGTTCCTGTGTTTATACTTCTGTAGAACTGTTTGAACAGATGAACCTTCGGGCATCTGGAAATTGATGATAATTTTGAATTTGATAAACTGCAACTAAAGACTAAAAGTTCAGTTGCTTTGTCAGTTTTTTTCTTTGGATTTGCCATGTCCTGGATGACTGAAAGTCTACATCTGCCTTTTGTAAAAGGGTAAAGACCCGTTATTATGTGGTTCATATTGTCCCATCAGCCCGTTGACTTCAAACTGCTGGCAAAGTTACTTAGAAGCAGTTTTCCCATAAATCATCCTGAAATCAAACTGGCTTTATCCACAATAGACCTTAATTTTTTAATGTCCTTTTCAGAAAGTATTTAATGTGGTTTATAACCCATCCACAGCTATTCTATTGCACTGGATGCTGAAAAAGAGTGACAGAATGAAGTGGGTATATCTGTTTGCAATTTCAGGTAAATTTAGATTTGGGGGAAAAAATTATTTCATGGGTAAGATTATTAAATGTGGCCCTTCAGGTAGCTATCAGAACAAATGGCACAAACTCTGAATATATAAGAAATCTGAATTATTGGGTTCAGTATGGAAAAAATGAAATCCCCTTTATTGGGTGGTTATGGATGCAAATTCTGATCATCCTGTAGCATTAAAGGCCTTACTAAACTTCACTCTTCTACTTCTAGTCACTCTAAGAATGTGATAGTGACCACCTGAATTGAACCTAAAATCTGGGTTCAATTTATGCACCTGCAAACACTCTACTAGCAGGGCATCATATTCTTCCTTCATCTTTATTTAATAACACTTTCTCTGTATGGGCTAGGTTGGGTATAAAAACCTGGAGAGATTTGGATGTTGATTATTTTTGCTTCTTTTCAGCAGCTAGTAAATGAGTTTCTCTTTCTTAAGAACTTTTCAGATACCTTCAAGCTAGACATTATGTCCGTAGATCATCCCTAGAAGTCCTGTCTCTTCCTAAACCCTCTGATTTTGAAGTGTTTCTGTAATCTCTCCCTTCACTAAGAGGGGCAATTTCTTCTGTATATTTAAATATTTTGACATGCATTTCCTAAATCGCTAACAACACAAATTTTACAATTTGCATTACATTTTCTGTGGAAAAAGACAGAAAATATGTTGCGTAATATTTATTTTGTTGCTTTATTGGTCGCGAGTTGAGGTTGTCTCGTGAAAACAGTACGGTCAACTAATTAAATCAGAGGGATGGACGCCTCTCGCCCCCAACTCCACCCCCACCCCCATCTGAAATGGGAGTATTTTTAATTTTAACTATGTAAAATAAAACACAGGTACACAACCTTCTGGATTAGACTTCTAATTTGATTATAAGTAATAATTCCACAATAATACTCCAAATTAACAAAGTTAAAA
>JAOXNZ010000098.1:5997348-6015750 GCA_028566095.1 Kryptolebias brasiliensis | reverse complement strand
TACCAATTAACCTAACATGCATGTTTTTGGTCTGTGGGAGGAAACCGGAGTACCTGGAGTAAACCCACGTGTGCACAAGGAGAACATGCAAACTCCACCCAGAAAGGCCCTAGGCCGGGATGCAAACCTGCAACCTTCTTGCTGGGAGGCGACAGCTCTAACCACTACGCCGCTGTGCCACCCACTGAAATAATCAGTTTAAGTGAAATGAACTCCGGACTCTGGTAGCAGAGCTCTGGTTAGATTAGCATGTATAGTACTTAATATAACTTAAAGTAGACTTATGTTCTGGTCAGAATGATTTGGTAATTTTATCACTTGGTTAAATGCTAGCTAATTGGTATGAAAAGACAACATGTTTTTCAAGACCTAGTGCTTGACCCATTGCTATGGGGATGTAGTGTGCCTAGTCGATGTTGGATTACTTGACCAAGAGTGGTGGGAGACTCATTACAGACTACTCTTGTCTTCCGTTTTCACAATATGCATGTTGTATGTATATACAACAACATATATTGTTGTACAACAATATATATTGTTGTATATACCCCATAGACACCCCATAGCAATGGGTCAAGCACTAGGTCTTGAAAAACATGTCTTTTCATACCAATTAGCTAGCATTTAACCGAGTGATAAAATTACCAAATACAACAATATATATATTTAGGTAAAATAATGATATTTCTGTGGGCTTCCACAAGTAAACATTACACAGTAATAGACATAGCACCAACCAAAATGGCACCTAAAAATATTTCCTAGCATTGTCAGCGGAAATTCCAACATTTTTCTATATCAGCGATCTTCACCATTTGTCTTCAGCAGACTGTTGTACCAGCACAGCTTCCAATTGTCACCATTATCCCTGCCACCTTTTATTTAAACTACAAACAAGCAGCTAGCGTGAACGCATGAGAGTCTGAATGTTTATGTATCGAATGACTTCATATTTGAGATTTTATACAGAGTTGTCAATGATGAGGGAAAAAAAGAAACATTAACTATAAGTCCATCAAGTTGACTTTAATTATCATATTACGGTCTGGATCTTAACCAAACAACAGGTCATTCTGGACCCAGCCCACATGCTATACTGCAATGAAAGGATTTGTGTACATTTCAATAAAGAGTGGTACGACTCCTTTTTTTTCCCCTCACTTGAAGGCAGCTCCATTCAGTACAAACAAAAGTTTATATTTTTAGTATTTTCCCTGTTTTAACATCATGCCTGCCATCTCTAATACAGGTACAGACCACAATAAATGACCTTCAGTCCATCATCTCTGGGATCAAATGTTACAAACAAAATACTCTGGAGCAAAACTATCAAAAGAACATCAACGTAAAAAGTAAAACATCAGAGCTCCACAATGTTAAAAACTAAGCAACATGACAAACAGGGAGATCTTATTATCAAACTCCATTTATAGCATCAATAAAGGCAGAAAACAGAATAAATATTGACAAATTTTGTCACCTATTACACACTGTGCATAATGTAAAAATAAATCAATACTCAACCTAATTCAACATTCTGTTCAACTGATAAAACATTTTATTAAACATATGAAAAGATAAAGGTTAGGCTCAAATGTTTATTCCTAAATTTGTCTTATCTTATTTTAATAATTTTAAAATGATTCTGTTTCTCCCAAAGTTTGGCAGGTTTCGGGTGGGGAGGGACTTACTGATTAACTTATTTTAATTTTAAATTTAATAAAAGGAATTTGTTTATTGCTAGTTGTTCCGGACCTTTGACCTTTTCTAGAAATCAGATTTGGACTTGAATATAGGGCTTGAGAACCCCTGCTCTGTAGTCTAGTGTTTTATTTGTTTAGTCCTTGGGAAGCAGCTCCCACCAGGATTAATTCTGACATTGGCTGATGTGTTTGTGTTTCCCATCACTGACAAAGAGATTATAAACACATTTAATACGGTCACAGTGCACCTTCAAATGTCTATCTCAGCACTTCTCTCACTTTTTTCATTTTATCCAACTCCTTTCTTCCCGTAAATTCTTGATGATCTGATCAACAAGGGTGCCAAGCATTTCTGTGTGTGTGTGTGTGTTAGAGACTTGACACAGCAAATTCCTCCTTTATTGCGCAGAAGTAGTAATCTAGATGACAGGAGAGGCAGGAAATCATGCAGCCACCGAGTGAAAATGAGAGCCCCACTCGCCAGCAGACGCAAACACACTTGAAAGTGATTTTGTGAACTTGGGTTCTGCTCTGTCAGAACACATCAATAAAACGCTGTAAGCTTTACCAAGGTAGCAGCAGTTTGTTTAGAGGCAGCAATAAGTCAGAGCTTCGGCCTGCCGACTCTCTATTTAACAGCCAGTTTCTCTCAGTGGCATCTGCAGGACCTTGACAGAGCAGGATGGAGTTGTGGTCGTGGAAATAAATTTAGAAGCAAAAGCCCCACTGGTCAAGTAAAAAAAAAACAAAAAACCCCCCAAAAAAACAGGGGGAAAAAGTAATTTGAGTCAGCATGCGCACTTACTCAGGTTTTAAATACAGGATAAAGGGAGACAACAGTGAAGATGTTACTGTTGCAAGATTAAGAGATGGCCCAGAAACATACTGTATGGACTATGACAAGTACCAGCCAGTATATGAAAAGAAATCATACACTGCTTTATACATACTCAGACTAATACTGGAATGGATCATTTTTGTTTGTACTGAAATCTATCAATCATTGCTAAACTGCTGCAGTGAGATATTATAGGTATAAGGTGCCAAGACTGCGCCTTGAGTGTGACAGCAGCTCTCAATCTTTATATGCCTTATATTTACCTTTCTAGTGTACATGTGACTTTTACTTTCTTCTTTCCTTGTATTTTTCTTGTACGTATCTTGTCAGAATAATGGCTCAGCGATATTCATGTGATATGACAAGAACTGTCAACAGTACGTGACGGCTGAAGCTGGGGTTCAAGTGTTAATGCATCAAATGCCCTCAAGAAATATAACCCCGAAGCTCTTTGGAAGACCAATACACTTTTTCAACAACATTCAATAAAATCTGTTTGGCAAATTAAAGGCCTAACATTTCCTGAAGGATTGAATACCGCCTTTTATAATAACCTTATGAACAATATAGCGAGATGTCACGCTGAAAGTATGTGTTACGAATGATTCTCAGCTCAAATTATAGCTTGATATCTGTAGTTATAGCCATTTTTATGTTGGCTAAAGTCAATTAGCTGTGGCAGCCGTCTTGAATTGGATTGACTCCAAATGGTAATCAGTTGTAGATGTACATTCAATTGATTACTTTCTGAGAGATTCATTAAAATCCATCCAAATGTTCATGAGGTATTTTGCTAACAGAAACATTCAGAGTACGTGTCTGGGACAATGCTCAACTACTACCACACCAAATTACAGCTCAATATCTGTAAGATCTGCTGAGTTATCTTCATGTTTGAGTTTTCTACAGTTAGTTGGCTGTGGTGGTTACTGAACTGGGCTGACTACAAAAGGTAATGTATGGATGTTGATGTACATCCACTGATGACTTTCTGAAAGTTTCATTAAAATCTGTTCAATGATTTGTGAGATATTTTGCTAACAGTACACACAAACAACCACACAGGCAAAAACATCTCTCCATCCTTCACCTTTTGGTGGCGAGAAATAAAAAGGAATGCTTAAAATATATCAGAAACTTTTTAAAATGCCCTAAATTACTTTCAGTCATAAGATAACATCCCAAGCCTTTCTAGGCCAAAGATGATATTATACACTGTGGTATAATTTGATAATTGGTATTAAATATGGCTGCCGCCCACTCCTGCCATATAGAGCAAAAACCAGCAGTAAATGTGTTAAGACTGAAATCTGTTGAACATACACACTAATGTGTTATTTTGAAGCTAATGCTGAGTTTGTGTATATGTGGAGCAGTGTAGCCATATGGCGTGTGAATGATTTATTGTTGTGGAGCACAGACAGATGACCCGTGAGGATCTAATAAGACACTTGCACCTGGAAGGCTTTTATACCATCCAGGTGATCAGACTGGGAGTACAGAGAAACGATGAGTTGGTAGAAAGGAGCCTTGTGAGAAAAGAGGGAAAAAAAAAAAAACGGATTGGTGGTAAGTGCGGTCTTGTAACCCTGAGGTTGCAGGTTCGAGCCCAGGTTGCAGCAGGAAGGGCATCTGGTGTAAAACAATTGCCAAATCGCTCGTGCGAGTTTGCTCGCTGTGGCAACCCCTGAAGAAGGGAGCAGCCGAAAGAACTCACTCACATAAAACAAAGTCAGACAAGTCTTTAAACTGATTTATAATTCATTTGTTTTGGAAAACAAGTCATATTCTGGACTTTTCTTCTTTTAAAGAACTTTTTTGAACTCTCATATACTGTTATAGTCTGCTACAGAAGGCAAAAGGTGATGATGTTTTTACCGGTGTCTGTGTGTCTATTCACGTATCTGTCTTGTCAGTAAAATGTCATAAACCATCAGACAAATTTACAGAAACTCTCAAAAAGTAACCATTAGATGTACATCTACAACTGATCAACATTTGAGTCTCCCCAATTCAAGATGGCTGCCACAGCCAATCGACAAATAGCTATACCTCAGTGAATTTTACAAATCTGGTGTGGTAGTAGCAGGCAGTCATTCACAGCACACACTTTGAGCTCTAACAGATTGTGCAAGATGTTGCAAATATTGTTATTTTCAGGGTTATCCAAAATGGCTACAACTCCATCATTTCTCATCATGAGATGATCTTAGTTTAACACTGTGGCATTGAAAGGCAATGGGTGATACACATTCCATCAAGGAATTATAGGCTTTAATCTTATACTGTTGATATAAGCTGAAATAAATTGCTACTATAATCTGTGCACCTGCTGACTCTACGCTGAGTGCACTGAGCTTGCACTTTAACAACATCCATTCATTTTCTTTACCCGCTTCTCCTTTCAGGGTCGTGGGGAGCTGGTGTCCATCTGAATGCATAAGTGCCTGCAGGGTCATATACATGAGGGGTTATGTTCAAATGGTAAATGCATGGGTACAAAGAGGTCAGCACAAAACATCACCCGCCTGGAACAAAATGACCCAGTGTTTGACATAACAACCAACAGGTACAAAATGATAAATGATTGGTACCAAACAACAACCGCTGGGCACAAAATGACACTTGCTAAGTACAAATTGACAACCGCTGGGTGCAAAATGGCAAAGAAAGGAACTGATTTGGAACCTTTTCTCCCTCCAAAAAAGTGCGAAGCAAGAAAAATGTAAGAACCACTGGTGTATGGTTAGAAGGTAGAATATAACTAAAAGATTTTTCTAATTTTAAATGTCCCCATAACAAACAGACTAACCAAGCTTACCGAGTCAGACAGCAAAAACCTACAAGTTGGCCATAAGTACTGATCACTAATAACTTAAATAATACTAACAAATTAAATGTATCCCTTGCTTTAGAGCAGTTTTACTCTTTAAAGTTTCACTTAGTCTCTAAAGCCTTTTCTTTGGGCTAATTCTTGAGCTTACCTTTTCATAGTACTCCATATTCTTCTCAGCAGTAGCAATAAAGGCTGATCTGAGGTCAGTTCTCATAATGGTCTTCCAGCGGGACCAGTCTCCCCGCAAGGCGTTATTGGCCTGCTCCATTCGGTCCGCCAGATTGTCCACTTCCTCCTGCAGCTGCCACAAACAAACCAATGACAAAGCAGCACCACTCCCACCAATTACGTTACATATTTAAGACTTGATGTAAGACTTGATGGTGCAGCCTGGGTGCCTTCTGGCTCCAAATCCAATTCAGACTAAGAATACTGACCTTGTGGAAAAAAGCTAAATAGAAAAATTAGAGTACATCAAAATAGATATAATAAGCGTGGAAAGATAGTCATTTTGACGGCATTAATTCAAGTGGTCACAAAAAGATAAAAAAAAGAAAAGGCAATTGCTCAAAACTATATTAATTTATGTAAGCAAAGAAGGAAAATTTTTCTGATAAATATTAACCGTTGTACTAGGTACACTCAAAGATAGACTAAACCAGAATTGGACATCTTAAACAGTAATCTTTAAGCAGATACTCTTTTGCCTCTCTGTTAAGAGCAAATACCTCACTTTTGCCAAGATTACGTTTATATCCAGAAATTTTACTCAATACATTCAGGACTGAAAGGGCAGTGGGGATAGAACATGACAGGTCAGACAGGAGTAGAAGAGGGTCATCAACATACAGGACCACCTTTAAATCCACACCATTTTGGGATATAATGGGATGAAAATATAAACCAATGGACAGAGGCTCCATTACAATGGCAAATAAAAGAGGCATCCCTGCCTTGTAGAGTGATGTAAGCAAAACTTCAGAGTTTGTGTCGTTTGTTCTGACAGCTGTCTGAGGGGCTGCATATAATAATCTTAGCCATGCAATCAGTGTTTCCCCAAATCTAAATTTTCCCAAAATAGAAAACAGATAATCCCACTCTTTTAGCGTCAAGAGCAATTAAAGCCTCAGAAGTTGTGGAGAGGTTGTAAACCACATTAAATACTTTCTGCAGATTTTAAAACGAGTGTCTACTGAGAATAAACCCAGTTTTGTCTAGGGATATAATTGAGGGTAAAAATGCTTCTGAGTAACTTTCCCAGTAGTTTCAAGTCAACATTTAACAGGCTGGTGTGATGATATGAAGCGCATTAAAATGGGTCTTTACCTTTTTTTGATTTTTTTCTTTTTATTAACATGCAATAGGTAAGAAAGTCTGGAAACACTAATATTTTTCATATTCTGTTCTCGATATTCCTTTCTTGTCCACAAACTAAAACACTGAAATTAAAGTCCATACCATACATTTCAGGACTTCATAGAAACCCTGTTATCTGGACTTGTCTGCATCATGTCTCATACCAGATTTTGCTCTGGAAATTGATCAGTCAGTCAGTCAGTCCACATTAGACACCTTGTGTCACAGAGTGAAGCACAGATTTATGAACAAATCAACACATAAAAGTTTGAAGTTCATAACTCTGTTGTCCGAACGTATGAAGGGAACATTCCTGACAAAATCTGTCATGACTTAACCTTTAATTCAGTCAATCTGTTAAACATAATTAAAGAGGCATCTGAGAATAGTGCTCAAATAAAGCAGCAAGCAGTGCCCCCTTCTGGCTGCCTCTGTGTAAGATGACTAATAAAAACTACAAGACTTTCCAGTTCTGATAAACTGCTTACTCTTGACATTTTTGGATAATTGTTATTCACATTTTCTCTTTAAAAAAAAAAGTATTTCGTATTTAAATGTAGACTGTTGTATGAAATAAACAAATAAATAAAATCAGCAATTTAGTGCACTTTCAATATATTGTAGGATTTTATGACATCTGTTTTTATTCAAAATTTCAATTTCTATTTTTATAAATTTCATGTTTTACGATGTGACGAATTTCTTTCCCCTAAAATTCCAAGAATTTAATGGAAAATATGCAAAATTCAAGAATATTAATAAAATGTCAACAAAAACGCAGCTAAAAGTGTTTCGGTTCAACAGAACATTCAATGATTTAGTAAAAGGTGCAGTAAAATGCTGAATAACACGAGAATAAAGAAACAGTCCATTATTTTGTAAAATAAAGCTGCATCATATATAAACCTAACATGCACTCTGGAGTTTATGAATATTACAGGGAATATAGAGTTAAACTAATGTATTATAACACTGACTTTAACTCACTACATGATGAAGAAGAGGATTTTGGAAATGCTTCACGTAAACAATTGCTGCTTGATTATTTTTAATAGCAGAAAGTCTGATTCCACACAAACAACTGCAGAGTGTCTAAAACTCCTGCCTTACTTCTCCTGATGTGTTTCCACATGGGAGAGTTTGCTGAAGTCGGGAAAAACAGTTTTCTTATTCTGTTTTGTTCTGACTGACTGTTTGTCGTCATGCAGTCTCAGTCATATACGAACAAGACTTATGGAAAAGTTGTTGTTATTTCTGAATGCAGTGGTCAGCTTGAAGCTGGACTCTATGGTAACAGTGGCAGAGAAGAGTCTGGACAAACCTTTGTCACCGTCATCGTCAACCAGAGCAGTGTGTTCAGTGACAGACTGCTCCTTCCCAAGTGAAGGACTCACAGAATGAAAAACTCTTTTGTCCCTCATGCCATCAAACTGTACCACTCCTCACTGTGGGGGGAGGAGGGGTAACAGGAGGACAGAGGACCACCACCTTCCTAACAATAGTTAGGAACTGGTTCTACAATATTATTTATTGGTAAATATGTATATACTGTAGGTGTGTATATCATACTATTTATCTTTACTTTGTTGGCATTTTTATATTTGCTAACTGTTCCTTTTAACACAGTGTGCAGCTTTTTTTTAAATCACCTGTGTAATACTGCTGAAATTTACATTTTCCAGGAGTCTCTCCAAGGGATCAATAACGTTCTATCTATCTATCTATCTATCTATCTATCTATCTATCTATCTATCTATCTATCTATCTATCTATCTATCTGTGGAATATGGTAAAATATTTCTAAATTTTGTCGATTACACTGTTTCTGTGACTGTTTGAAGCCAAAATCAAAAACACAAATTTGATTCATTTCACAACTCTACTTGCCAGCTTGTCTCTGTTGTGTTCACGTTGTAAATGGTGCACTTCTAAGCTTTACAGTTCCTCAACTTCACGTATTTAACCTTAAATAATAATCACTATTTGACATTTTTTAAAATCAATTCAGAAGCGTTCATGTCCACATCGCAATGCGTCAAAAAAAAAAAAAAAAAGACTGTGACTCCCACTCCTACTGATTTGTGTGTGTGCGTGATGAACAATCAAAGTAAGGCAATATTAAATAATTACTTACTATTTCTTCATCATTTTTTCTTGATGCCAGGGCCTCGTTCTTCACTTCAAACTCAGCCTGGATGTTATCTCTGCGTCTCATCACAGCCTTGTAAAAAAAAAGAACAAACATTTTTTAAGGAATCACATCCACTGAGCATGCGCAGACTCAAATTTTCAGGGGAGATTTATTTAGTTGCTTTGTTCACAACAAAAACAAACCTTCTTCAAATAACCGCTGACAACTTAGGTTTGTGAAAAATAAAAAGACAAACTGTCATTTTAAAACAACTATGTGCACAGGTCTGAATATTTTAATGAACGTGAGAGTGGTTGCAGACATTAAAGAACCGCTGCATTTGATTGACAGGAAACATGACCTCAATAAGTCTATTGTTCTCAAAAATTTAAATTAATAAAACCATAAAAATATTTCACAGGTGAACCACTACAGCATCATCATTTTGACATGCTCACCAAATGCAAAAGGTTAACTTTACAGTGAGCTCAAAGAAATATTCATCCCTCTTGATAATTTTTTTGTTTTAGCTGGCTTAGAATTTGGTTGGTTGTGTGATTCTCAGAACAAGGTGAATCCTAAAAGTTAAAAAAAAACTGGACTTTGTTAAAGATGTTTTGCTTCACAGCATTTTAAAAGATTCAGTCCATTCTTTACTTTTGAACTGAAAAAGCGTCTTGGATGAAGCAAAATGACTTCAACTATAAAAACAAAGTCCAGCTGCCTTGTTTTTAAAACTTTTACGACTTACAACCTGGAATTTAAATGCATTTTTAGTTGGTTTATAAGTAATATTTCTACAAAAATACTTCAGTTTAATGGATGATGTAAAAAATTGGTGTGCATATGTATTTAGCTCCAAAAACTCAATATTTTGTGTCACCACCTTCCTGCAGCATCAAGTCTCTTCAGGTCCGTCTCCATGGTGTTGGTCCATCTAAGCAGGACGTTTTGTCCATTCTTCATGACCAAACTGCTGCAGCTCCTTCAGGTTGGATGGCTGCTGCTTGTGTCCAACAATCTTTAAATCAAAGTAGAGATTCTCAGTTGGACTGAGGTCTGGACTTTGACTGGACCATTTCAGGACCTTTAACTGGTTCTCCTTAAACCAGTGGAGTGTTTCTTCAGCAGAGGGTTTAGGGTCATTGTCCTGCTGGAAGGTGGACCTCCGTCCCAGTCTCAGATCTCTGAAAGACTCCAATAAGTTCCTCTCAAGGATTTCTCTGTATTTTGCTCCATTCATCTTTCCTTTGACTCTGACCAGTTTCCCTGTCTTGGGAATGCTGCCACCACCATGCTTCACTGTAGGGATGGTGTTCTCAGCATGATGAGAGGTGGTAGATCTGCCTCAGACATGGTGTCCTTGATGTTTGGTCTCATCTGACCACAGCAGCTTCTTCCACGTTTAGGGAAAGAAAATCCAAACAGTCCAGCTATTTTTCTTTAATCAGTGTCTTTTTCCTGCTGCTTTTCCATGAAGTCCATCTCTGTGCAGCTTCTAGTGCTCCTATGGACAGATCCTCCCAGAGGGGTGAATACCTTTGCAACTTAATGTAGTTCATTTTAACTGTGTTTTTGAATGTCTTGTATAGATGGTTTGAATTTAAAAAGTTAATAAGTTCACCTAAATTACTAAAAATAATGTTGATTTCATATTTAAAAAAGATTTCTGAACATGAAAACCTTCAGATTTCTTTCTTGTGAAACAAGAAAATCGATTCAGAGGAACCGCTGCTGTCAACAGAAAAACGGAAACAAACTGACTGATCAGACAGCATTTGCTGATGTGTTGACAGGAACATGTGTATGCTTTGGGTTTTATAATGCATTTGTAGCTGTACTGAAGGAGAAGTCTGGAGATTTACCTGACAGACATTTAACTCAGGGATGGTTTAACTTTATGAAATCTCAATCTGGGAAGAAAACAGATCAGTCTAAAGAATTGGCTGCAGCCTGCCCTCACCTTCAGTGTGTCAGCACAAAGGACATACTCATGCAGGGCAGGGACCAGGACTTCAGACAGGTGCTGGATCTGCTCCTCCGTTTCCTTACTGCACCGCTCCACACAGCTGCCAACACCTTTCAGCGGTTCAGTCAGCTCTGCTTCTGACTCCGCCCACTGGAAGTAAGCGGGGCTGTACTGCTTCAGGTCATCCAGATACTCTGGAAGGACAGAAGACTTACTCACTTACAAAGAAATGAGCAGTCTCAATTATTTATGATAGTTTCATTTTAAAGGAAAAAGACAAAGACGTAAAACCTATAAACTGATTTGTAAATCACTGAGAGAAAATAAATATTTGATCCTCGATAACCCAGTCAGAATTCTGCTCCCATAAATTGGTTATGTATACTTTGACGTAAGCTTTCTGACTGAGCTAAAAGCTAGAGTTTTCAGTGTCACAAAGGGAAATCTCTTTGGCTTGATCACCATGGTAACAGAGGCTCTTAGCTCATAATGTACTGCCAGAAAAGAAGAAACAGACCAAAGAACCTCAAAGACAGACACAAACATGTCATCAATACATTCAAATCATGAAATGGAGACAACTTGATTTCAGAATTACAACATGTGAATTATTGTCGTAACGCTCCACATAAAACCTTCACAATGGTAGCTTTTATAAGTCAATGTTGTGAGAGCAAAACTGTATGTTAGTAATAACTTAAAGAGATTTCATCATTACTGCTCAGTTTGTCAGATTAGGTCATAAATCTTCTGGATTTGTGCCATGAAAAGTCCAATCTAAAACTGACTTCTAATTAATATCTTAACCCGCTGCATTTTTTAAAATCAGGAACTAAGAAGTATGTTGCACAAATAAAGAAAGGTGAATGAGCTTAATTTGTGCAACATATGTTTTAGTTTCAATTAGGCATAAAGAAAAAAATTATGTCGAAGACACCACCTAAACTTAAATATGACATACTTTTTGCCATGTTGTTGACTTTCTGGTATAACCTTTTTAGTTTTTGGAGAGTTTTGTTTTTGTAGATATATATGTAATGTGGAAAAAACAACAACAATAAAGCTGTGAAATGAAATCGATCATGAACAAAGTTTTACACTTCATCTGAACTATCAACATATAAGGCCTAGAACTCCTTGTGGGTTTTCATATCGCCCGCCACCTTTCATGTCAGAGTTTAAACTAAGATCACCATATGTTGAGAAATGATGGAGTTGCAGTCATTTTGGTCAAAATGTTGAAAATAGCAATATGTATGATCTTTTGTGACATTCCAAGACCTTGCGTGATCTGAGAGTTTCATTAAAACCCATTCACTGATTTATGAGATATTATGCTAACGGTTAAAACGTACACAGACACATGCAAAAACATTATTGCTCTTTCACCTTCAGTGGCAACAATAATAACTAGACACAGGGACATATTTTGGAAGTTGAAGCCGAAACAGCATGAGCACCGCCTATAGACCAAGCAGTATAAGTTTAAGTCCACGTAAACAAATGGGACTAAAAAATTAAAACACGCCTCAGATATTGTTTTTCAAGTGTCGACTCTTGTTGATTTGCATAGTGCAAACATTCATTTTTATAACAAGTTTAGTTGTAATTAGATATTTGATGCCTTACAAACACCATGACCGTGCATGGGGAAGTAGGCAGGACTTAAAGCCCCACATCTTGACTGGGCAGACTCTGGTTCCCAAACTACAACATGGCAGATCCTAAAAACCGGATCCTCCTGGCTTCAGTGTAATGAGACGGACACATTGGTCATCTTTTTTAAATCCATAGTCTAAACTACGTTATGAACTAACAAAAATACCACCAACAGTACATAATACATTATTGTGTGAATGCTGAGTCAGCATTGCTATTGTTTTGTTGGTTTCAGCTTTTAGCTACCGTTTTGTAGGTTTTAGCTTTTTACTGTTCTGCTCATTGTAGCTTATAACAATTTAGTTTCAGCTTTTTAGCAAATTTCAGCAAAGTCATTCAGCACTCAGCGTTCACACTGCATTTCCACAGAAAATGCAGATTTTTCTTGGTAAAATACAATTTGTACTAGATGACTAGATTTGAAGTTTTTGTGGTACCTCTTTGTTCCTTAATGATCCTCTGGGTGACTTTGTCAACAGAGCAGATTTTGTTACTAAAGTCCTCGACATACTCCTGCATGACGGTGAACTCATCCAGCCGGCTCCTTAGGCCTCGCACTGAGTTAGCCACTGCTCTCATGGTCTCCCCCATCCTGCTCAGGAAGCTTGGACCCTGTTTTTTGTGAGATGCTAGCTCCTGTAACAAATCAAAAAGGTCCATAATCCAAAGAGCATTAGCTCC
Source organism: Kryptolebias brasiliensis (assembly GCA_028566095.1). Lineage (NCBI taxonomy): Eukaryota > Metazoa > Chordata > Actinopteri > Cyprinodontiformes > Rivulidae > Kryptolebias > Kryptolebias brasiliensis. The sequence goes on along the minus strand of JAOXNZ010000098.1, from coordinate 6,002,577 downwards.
TGCTCAAAATCATTATCCCAAAAACTTGGGACGGACCAGATGAAGGAACTAAAGAATGATGCAGTGTGTGTGTGGGTGTGAAACACACCTGTGTAGTAAGAAAAACTTTGAAGTACTGGCTGTAGGACAGGACGGGATGCTCGGAGATCCTGTTGAGAAAGTGGTGCAGGGCTTTCCTCCTGGTCTCGATGAAGTCATCATTGAAGCGCTCCACCATGCCTTTCATTACAAACTTCTCTGGGAGAGGCTGAACCCAGAGCAACAGAAAAATTTAAACTCAGACAAGAACACAGAGTAATGATGGTGATACATGCAGTCAACTCTGGAAAATTGGAGCAGCACATAGAACTGAGTAAATTCATTTCTGTTGACTGTCAGAACAATGAAATGTAGTTGATCATTAATAAAGTTGGGAAGTGTAGTGATCATTGATAATAAATCCTCTTTTTAAAGAGGTTTTTTATTGTTCTTACATGCACATATCTAATCTCCCTTCTGCTAAAAGTCTTGTTTTTAACCTTATTAAGGTTATAAGTGAAAAAGTTTTCCCTCAAACCAACTTTGGAGGTGATCTGGACCACTTGTATCGGTTTGGTATGAACAGCAATTCATCTCAACCATTGATGTAGGACCTCCTACTGAACTGAAGTGACCCCACACAGGCAGCTGAGTGGACATCCCGAGGTTAATTAAACAGATAAATAAACAGTGATCCTTAGAAATATTCTGAAGATACAGCTTTATGTTTTTGCTTATTTTCAGCTAAGAGTTTTAATGATCTGTTTTTCCTGTTCACAGTGAAGTTCAGTGTAAAACAGATAATGGCTGTCAGTGAATCGTTCAGCTGTGGAAGAGTTTTACAGGTTAAACTCTTCAGCCTTTGCTCTGACACTGAGCTCTGTGAAGTCAATTTTGCTCCTTTATTTCTCTTATGTCATATCTGTTACGTAATTAAGCTTATTAAGAGATAACTCAACAAAAATGAAACTCCAACGGCTCTGAATTGTGGTAATGACAACATAATAACGTTCAGATGTCTGAATGTAGTTATTACAGAAACATCGGCAGGTCTGCTGATGTCCTGTTTGCTGCTAACTTACAGTCCTGTGTGTGATGTGGCTGTGTGTGTATCTGTATACAGCGTGGGTAACTTACACCCGATGAAAAAACATTTCAGGAAACACATTTTACCACCAAATTTGAGCACAGGATTCAGAGCTGACCACATGCAGTCAAATCACCCAAAACGAATTCAAAACAGATTTGTAAAACCAAATGTGAACAGCCCCTCAGAGATAAAATAACTGTTAATCTCACCAGAGAGCAGTTTTGAAGACCTATGTATTTGTTTTCTGTGATTGAGTAACACTCAACCAATGGCCAGTGCAGCAACATCACTTTCAGTTGTGGTCAGAAGTTTGCATCCACTTATCATTGGCGTAAATAGTATGTTAATTTGGGGCTTTTATCAATTACTTGAAACAATATTTTTCCAGAATAAAATGATTATACATCATACAACTGGGTGGCAAATAATGAACAGATGACTTTAAAACTAATCAAGGTAAAGAGTAGAAAATGTGGTGTTGTGATACATACATGGACAATTAGTGTTGGGTAGTTTTCTTCCAGTCTGCTTCTGAGCCATAGGAAGTCCTGGTAGCGGCGGCGTACTTCATACTCACTGGAGTCAAACTCACTTCGAGTGGTCTGGAGAAAGGAGTTACAAATTATTAGTTTGGCTTTTGTTTCTCCCACAGACTGTTGACACAAACTTTTCAACTGTCCAGGCAGATCATTAGCCAGAGTTCATTTTTAAAAAGAGACAAAGACTGAATGAATGGACTTAAAATACACTGCTTTTGTGAAACACTTATTTGTCAGAGTAGAGGTCGACTGATGGGAGTTTTTCTATAAACAAGGCAGCCAATGGCTGACATACTGCATAGTTTTTTTTTGGTAAATTTGTATTCTTCATTTAACAAAATATAATAATTACTGCCCAACTTAAATTAACATATATTTTACAAGCCTTACAAAAATTTTTACACCTAAAAATAATATACAGAAGCGGATTCTTGCTTCAAAAAATTGTGGGATACAGTTTTAGTTTCTCTCCATTGACTCCCTGTCAAATTTTGAATAGAACTATAATCTTACTTCTAACTTACAAAGCTCTCAACAACCAAGCTCCATCTTCTATAAAAGATCTTATTTTTCCATCTTTTCCTGACAGAGCACTTCACTCTCAGACTGCAGGTTTACTTGTTACTAGAGTTTCCAAAAGTAGAACCATGGGGATCAAGCCAAAGTAGAGAGCCAGAGCTTTCAACTATCAACTCCTTTCTTGTGGAACCAACTTCCAGTGTCCATTTTAAGACTAAGCTTAAGACTTTAAGATAAATCCAATAGTTAGGGCTGGCTTGGTTCTGCGCAAAATCACCACAGAACAATTCAAAGATCTTGATAAATAAACATCCAACTCGTCAGGATACTTCGCCAGAAATAGAGAAACCAGGGTACCCCCTGGAGCCAGGTCTGAAGGGTGAGCTCACCAGCAAGCTCCAGATGGGTGTGCCTCGACTACTGGGGCTCAGCTGGGCCAAGCCTGAATGAATCACAGGAGGCCACCTCCACGTTGGCCACCACCTGTGAGGAGGATCATCGAGTTCGGGTACACAGTGAGCCGGGCGGCAGGCGAGGGAGGGTCCCTGGCCATGCCAACTCCTGGCAACAAAGACTAGTTGAAGGGAATGTCACTTCTCTGGCAGGTAAAGGAGGCCAAGCTTGAGTGTGAGGTTGAACAATATCAACTAGATATAGTCATCTATACACACATCTTGGACTCTGGAACCCAACTGGAGAGGGGCTGGACTCTTTTCTACCCTGGAGTGGCCTTGGGAGAGAGGCATTGGGCAGGTGTGTGAGGATACTCACAAATGAGAGGGTCGCCTCTCTGCAGCTTCGAGCTGCAGGAGGGAAGATTCTGACTGTTGTTTGTGCTTATGCACCCCCTGGAAGAGGTGCCATCTGGGGATTCTGTTGTTGTCCTGGGTGACTTCAATACCCATGTGGACAATGACAGAGTCATCTGGAAAGGAGTGACTGAGAGAAATAGCCTCCCTGATTTGAACCTGAGTGGTGTTCTGTTATTGGACTTCTGTACTGTGTGTGGGCTGTCCATAACAAACACCATATTCAAGCATAAGGTGGTCCATAAGTGTACTTGGTACCAGGCCACCTTGGGCCAAAGATTGATGATCGATTTTTTAATTGTCATCATCAGCTCACCTGCTTTAGTCTGCCCACCTGTGAATATCACCCTGATGTCTCTGCATTAATGTAATATAACATTACACAACAAATTAAAATAACCTGTGGAACATATAAATTTGAAAATAATCAAATGTATTTATCATTTTACTTTATGTGAACATCACAAAGAGTGGAACACATTATTCAGTACAGACGAAAATGTAAGTAGTTTTTATAAATTTAAAACAAAACAAAAGTGCAAATATGTCACCAAAAATAGCCATGAGTGAGTCTGAAAGTCCAAAAATTCAAAAACAGCTTTAAATAAAAATTTTAATTAAATAAAATCATAATAGGGTTTATAAAAAATTATTTCATAAATTTACTATTGCAGTGCAGCACTGTATTTTGGAACCATATAACGGATTAAATACTTACAAATTAAATTATTTACATTAAGTGGAAGAGGTTTAAAATTAGATAAACATTAATATTCTTCACGGGGGTGCAGAAACTCTCATTTACTGCTGCTAACAGCTAGAGATGCAACGATCCTGGTTTTGTGGGCCGACACTGATTTTTGATATTTGTAAAGCTCTGATCTGCCAATATCAATTTCTCTTAAAGTACTATAATTAACAAAATACAAAGGATACATCCAGCCATTTTCTGTACCCACTTTTCTGCCAGAAAAGCCTGAAGAAAAACCACACATGCACAGGGAAAACAGGTATATTCCACACAGAAAGGCCACAGCTGAGTTTTAAACCTGTGACGTTCTTACAGTAAGGTGACAGCTCTAATCACTGCTCTGCTCTGCTGCCCTCAGTACAAATTATAGTTTTAAAATGATTCAATTTATTGAAAAATTGCTATTCTGGTGTATCAGTCAGTTTGATCGTGCTGCAGTTTAGTCTCTGAGGTTCAGAGTGTGGAGGGGAGCATTAACGTGTCTGGTAGTAAAGGATGGATTAAACATCTGAGTGACAAACTGACAGAAAGCTTTCACACTGCTGTTTACACATAATGTTAGTGATAATGTTTTATAATAATAATGTCGAAGGTTGCAGAAACATGAGATTTTTTACCTGTAAAGGTAAGATGAAGTAAGGTGGTGGCCATTAAAATGAAAAAGCTGAACAGAATGGACTTATAAATATCAGATAAATAAATTCAAGATAAATGTTATCTCCTGGCTATAAACAGACAGCTGGTATTTAGTGAAGCTGTTTGGAGTTTGAAATGTGTGTCTCAGAAAGTCTCTGGATAATCTGAAGCTGTTACTGTCAGCCTTGTTTTTTTCCTAATTTATAGTTAAATTGAAAATTTGACTGTTCGCAATAAATTGTTTAAAGTAAAATAAACTTTTCTCTGAGGGAAAAAAAAAAATCACCACGTGACTGAACTTTCCCTCTCTGTCATTAGAAACCCACAAATAATCTGCCCCAGATTATTAGACAGACTGATTTGTTTTAATAAAACAGAAAAATATTTACAGTACATCTGATTAATAATTCAGATTATAGCTACTTTTGTGAATCACTTTACAGATTTCTTTCTGTTAAAATAATTAGCATCTTTGTCCAAAGTAAAACCAATTTAATGTTGGATGTTAGATTATTCATTTCATCTGACTGCAATTATCATCCTTTCTGCAATCAATAATTAAACATATTAAGAACAGAGGACAAGTGTGACTAGGAGGAATGTTATTGTGAGCAGAAGAAATGCTCTTTTTGATATTTAAAACAGTAAATAGAAATATGAGTGTAATTTGGATATATTTTAAAATGGTCTGCCATACACGGGGCCTGCTCGAGGGAGCAGACAGAGTTGGGCCCACAGATTAATATGTACACTCAACAAATCAGTGGCGCAGCCAGAACTCAGTTTACAGGTGGGCCTGTAAATTTACTAAATTTGTAAAAAATATGGAAACTGAAACAGTGTTTACCTGTACGCTGTCCTTGTTGA
>JAOXNZ010000098.1:5810793-5821054 GCA_028566095.1 Kryptolebias brasiliensis | reverse complement strand
AAACCTAAGAGCCTTTAAATCATGAAATGCTTATCAAACATAATGTGATTATATACCAATAAAATAATCCTTCAATCTATAGATATAGATCTATAGATATAGATCTATAAGTTTTCCCTGGCATTTTCTACATTCCCAAGCATTCTCCTGAACCTTGACTTGAATCACAGACCACACCAAGATGAAGCTGTTTGCAAGAAGATCACTGCATACTAGCATCATGCTTCTAAGTATTTGTTCTAGGTTATTTGACATGATGACAGTTGTAGCAAAGTCAAAATCAGCTTGGCCAGTCCTGCTTCAAATTTTCCACAATCAAGTCACGCTGGTTCCATGCAGGCTCAACATCATGGATGCACTGCAACTGCTGCCACCATGCTCCACCCAGGACACCAATACATTGCCACAACAATGATAGTTCTGTCTTTTTGTCAATTTCCCTATGGAAGTTTTGTGGACCTGTCATGCTCTATCACACATAATGGGGAGTTCACTGTGTTATTACATGCCTGAAGATGCTGCCAAGACCCTGCAAAGACCATTCATTTTCTGGCTGATTTTTATGTTACAACAGGGTTGTATTCCACTGTGATGGAACCCAAATCAAAGATTTGCAAAAACTTAAATTTGTATTGTGCTTCATATTCTAAGACACTTTATTGTTCTAGATTGGGCCGTTCCTGACTCCCGTAAGCAGCTTCAAAGATTCTTGGGTTTTGCTAACTTTTATCAAAGATTTATTCGCAACTACAGTCAGACAGCTGCCCCCTAACTGCTCTCACTTTAACCAAATCCTCTTTTGTATGGATAAACAAGGCCAACACTGCTTTCGTAGCGCTGAAAAAAAGGTTTTCTCAGGCACCCAATCTTATTCATCCCGATTCTCGAAAACAGTTTACCCTGGAAGTTGATGCCTCTGATACAGGGGTGGGTGCAATTCTTTCCCAACATTCCAACAGTGATGAGAGACTACACCCATGTGCTTTCTTTTTTCTGAGGTTGTCACCTACCGAAAGGAATTATGATGTGGTAGATCAGGAGCTTTTGGCCATCAAACTGGCTCTTGAAGAATGGCGCCACAGGCTGAAGGGCGCTGAACATCTTGTGCTGGTCTGGACAGATCAAAAAAACCTTTCTTACCTTCAGTCAGCCAACTGCTTGAACTTTCGACAGTCCCATTGGTCCTTGTTCTTTTGACAATTTAATCTGTCCATTTCTTATCGCCCAGGTTCCAAGAATCTCAAACTGGATACCCTCTCTCGACAGTTTTCATCAGATGACTTGGACAAAGAACCAGTTCCCATCTTTCCTCCCAGTTGCATCATTGGATCCCTCACCTGGGAGATTGAAAATCTTGTACAACAAGCCCTTCAAGATGAACCTGACCCCGGCAATGGTCCACCTAACAGAATATATGTTCCCACTTCGATCCGTTCCAGTCTCATTCATTGGTTTCATTCTGCCAAGTTCTCCGCTCACCCTGGTTCCAGTCGCACCATTGCCTTAATTTCCAAATGTTTTTGGTGGCCACCCATTCACAAAGATGTCAAACAATATGTTCTCGCCTGTTCCACTTGTGCCCGCAATAAGTCCTCTCATAAACCACCCGCTGGACTACTACAACAGCTCGCCATACCCAAACGTCCCTGGTCACATATCACTCTCGACTTCATCACCGGAGTCCCTGTCTCTCAAGGTATGACCACCATTCTCACTATTGTTGACAGATTTTCTAAAGCTTGCCATCTTGTTCCCCTCAGAAAGTTGCCTTCAGAATTCCAGACAGCCCAGCTCCTGATCAAACATGTTTTCCGTCTACATGGCATTCCCCAAGACATTCTGTCAGATCGTGGACCCCAATTCATCTCTCAGGTCTGGAAACAGTTCTGTTCTGCTCTCGACGTTAAGGTTTCTCTCACATCCAGATATCACCCGTAATCTAATGGCCAGACTGAGAGAATGAATCAGGAGCTCAAATCCACCCTCAGATGCCTAACTTCCACTAATCCGTCTACTATTTCTGCTCTCTAATGCACAGCCAAACAGAACCGCCAGTACGCAGACAGAAAATGGATTCCAGCACCACGGTATTCTCTCGGACAAAAGGTTTGGCTCTTCTCCCGTGACATTCCATTAAGATCCATTTCCAAGAAACTCGCCCCTCGTTCTATTGGCCCATATGAAATAGAATCACTGGTTAGTACTACTGCGGTCCGCCTTCGCCTACCTTCCAATCCTCGTATTCATCCTACTTTCCATGTGTCCCAGATCAAACCTGTTCAGACCAGCACCTTGTGCCCTCTAGCCGAGCCCCCTCCGCCTGCCTGGGCACCCCGTCTACTTGGTCCGAAGGATCGTGGACTCCTGTCAATGGGGTCGTGGCTGGCAGTACCTCGTCAACTGGTAGGGCTACGATCCTGAGGACTGTTCTTGGGTGCCCCGTTCTTTTATTTGTGATCCTTCTTTGATTTTGGATTATCGGTCTTCCTTACCTTCAACCTCTTCTGGGCCACCAGGTGGCAGCCGTTGAGTGGGGGATGATGTTGGGGTCTGGGAGACTCTGTCTCCTGTTTGTTTCTGCTGCATTATCATTCTCCTCCAGATGGTGTCAGAGCATGGTAGCTGGGTAGAGCAACAGGTGTTCCTCATCTAACCTCATCAGGAGAGGGGTATAAGAGAAGCATGCTGCCAGTTCCTCTTCGCCTGAGTGTTAACCAATGTGGTAAACTTTAGCCCTTCAACGTATGACTTGTTTCCTAGTAGAATTTTGGCTTAACTTGCATTTTCCTCTTCAATTTTTTTCTCAGAGCTCTGGATCCTGTTCCAGCTCTACTTCCTGGTTTCTGAACCACCTGCAAGAATTCAAGATAATCGTTCTGGATCCAACAACACAGATCTGAACCGGACTCTCTGGCTGTACTCACCTCCCGGACTCCACTCAGTCCCTCCTGGTTGAACGTCTTCAGTTTTTCCCATAAGCAAACTTTCCATATTTACATTTCAGAGCTTTCCATCATTCCTCTAATCATCTGCATTTCTTCAGATCCCCTGACGCAAACCTTGATCGGTATTCCAGTTTCCGGATTCCTGGATTTACTCTTAATTATTTCTTTATTTCGCAATAAACAATCTAAAACCTTTTCTGCCTCCTGAGGGTGTTCTGCATGTGGGTTAAACAATTAGCAAAAACCATGACACATACAGGATATTCAAAACAGCAATAAGTTGTAAAAAGAATAAACAATAGTTTAATGTAACACAACAGAACTGAAAAACTTGAAGAAACACAAATTTGTTAATGAGGGAACACCAGAGGTTGGTGTTAAAAATATCAAATATATAAATGATAAATTTCCAAAGTCTTAGCAAAACCAGGACAAAATTAGGTAGATGGAAGTTAAAATAAAATAGGTTACTGTTCTTTCCTCCTAAAAATAAATATAAAAGTAACTGAGACTGAGAAAAATAAACATTTAAAATAAACTGGAGAAAATGCAGTGTGAACACAGACAGTGGAAGTTTGTTAAAGAAGCTGAACCTGAACTGTTAAAGTTAAAGCAAGCAGAACAGAAGCTGAAAACAGTAAAACAGACGCCAAAAGTCCAGTTGCTTTTTTTTTTTTTTTAAATTGGGATTTGCCTCCTGGATGACTCTACGCCAACTTATGTCATTAACCTGTATTTTTCTTTGTATTTCTTCCCATAGAAACAACACCTGGACCAGCCATCCTGTGTTTGTGTCTTTTTCCTATCCTGTCAAACCCCAGTCGATCGAGGCAGATGGCCACTTATCCTGGTTCTGCTGCAGGTTTCTTCCTGTTAAAACAGAGTCATTTCTTTTCACTGTCGCCAACGTGCTGCTCAGGATGGGAAATTGTGACGAAGTGAAGATTTAAAATAATTTTAGATTGATAGATAATCATACATAAATATATTTTATTAATTTGTATTTTATAAGGTACTGTATATGAGTGTTTTTGTGCTGTGCAGAACCTCCTCATGTCTCTCCAGATGTTTTTGTGAGGACTAAAAATTAATTTGAGAGGGAAAAAAATGTCAAAAGCAAAAGTAAACAATATCCAAACCTCTAATTCAGAACACTACTAAAGGTCAAGTCTTGACTGTTTAGCAGAGTCAGAATAAAAAAAAACCCCACAACATTTCTGCTTTTAAATGGATTATTTTTCTCATGGCCATGTTTCAATAATTGACCTTGTTGAATGTCAATTTAATTTGGTGCAGGAATTGGAACAAAATTTAAGTTTTATTTCTCATCTTGTTTATTTTATTAGTTACCTGCTATAAAAACCCTAACTTCAGTCATCAGATTTAGAAGTCATACCACAGCTTTTTGTCAGAGAAAGGATTAATTAATTGGCCTAGCAACCGATAAATGAAGAATTCTAAAAGTCATCATCAAACCTTTTTACACCTATTTCATACATCAAGAAATTACAACACTATTCTAAATGTTCATCTGCAGTAAAATAATTCAAGTAAATGTACAGGGATGTGCAAAAGTTTAAAACTGCCATTCATTTTTTCATCCCAAACAGCTAGACTTTCTTGTCATATTTAGGCCCGAGCACTGCTACCAATGCAAAGCCCTCATGAAATCATACTGTTTTACTTTTTTCTTCTTATGCCAAAGGATTTACCTTTTTAAGGGCTTTCACATATTCCAAAAACCTTAAACCTTAAAGTAAGTTAAAAGTTTGATGTGATAAGGGTCTCAAAAACAGTGCCACCTATTTTGGCAGCAGAATGATCTAAATTCAGTACACATATAGAACTCACAAAAAAGTATCTTGGAGGTATGGCCTAAACCCCACAGAAGTCAGCCAGTTTGGATCAAAGACTCCATTTTTGGGTTTAGACATGTATTTGAAATAACTCCTCCTTGAGATTTTGAAGTATGAGATTCTTACTTGGTCAATTTACCATTAAAACAAAAGGACCAAAAGTTAACTAAAGCATGACTTTTTGTCATAATATGTGTGTTGCTAGACCTTAAACTTTGCTTTTTTGTCATAGATATCTTTTTTTATTTTGCGCCATCCAGTAGAGCAGGGTAGCAGCTGTTTTCCGTGCACATTCAATCATCCTGTATTTTGAAGTAGTTTTTGTAATTGTATCCTACTTTGTTGTATTTTTTTATCCTTCATGTGTCTCTGTTATGATCGACATATACTTTTGACCATCAAGGAATCAATGCCTAGTTTTTCTCAAGATTTCTAAAGCCCTTTAGAGGTAATTAGTGGCTGTCTTCTAGCCGGCAACTATGAATTTGTGCATTCTCACCATGACAACAACATGAGACACACCAGAGTTAAAAGAGCTGGACATGAGGACATCATATTGCGCTACCTAAAATATGCATGTCCAATGTGAGATCACTGTGCAACAAAATGGATGCGATTGATGTTACTGCGGTCCAGCAAAATCTTCCAGGGGAGTTTTGCATTATTCTTCAGTGAAACGTGGCTACATGATGAAATCGATAGCGAAATGGTGGTGCTGCAGGGTTATTGACTGATCAGGTCAGATCACAACATGGAGGTAAGCAACAAGACTAGAGGGGGATGGCTGTTTTTACATCAATATTAACTGGTGTAACACTGTTACAGTGTTGCAAAAATCCTGTTTAGAGAACCTCTGTGGGCTGGCTTTGTTCTGCAGAAGCAGAGTAGGTTCTGCCAGCTAATACCCATTGCTAATTTGCTAATACCCATTCTTATTAGCTATTTTCTTTTACTTCTGACTTAGAGAATATCATAGTTTTAGTCTCGTGGAATTTGTATTTAATTATAAAAGTTTGACTTTTTTTCTAGCAAAAGTATACCTTTCTGACAAAAGAAAATATCCAGTTTTTTAACATGAATATATAACATAAGATTCTGAGATTTTTGCCCTGCTCATCTTTTTTTATTGTATTTTTGCAATTTACAGTGGCTGTAATACACTGTCATGACAAACTAAGTGCAAGAGTTACTTTGGTAAAGTTTTAGAGTTGTTGGTGACTTCAGATTCAGTGACTTCCCAAATTGTTGCTCCCTAGCACCATAAAAAAGAAAAAGAGGTTTTGTTCATGTGTTACTTTTAAATCATAACCTAATTTTATTAGCTGCTTTGTTCTTACACCATAAAGGAAACAAATCAGAGACACTAATTCTGATAAGACTTTCTCATTTTGTTGGTCCCACCATTAAAGTCACATCCTGCATTGTCTCCTTTGTTTGGGTCATTATCGTGTTGGAAGGAGAACTTTTAACCCATTCTGAAGTCCTGAGTTCTGTGCAGGATATCTCTGTACTTTGATCTATTCAACTTTCCCTGAACTCTACAGCCTTCCAGTCCATAGTGCTGGATGGTATTTCTTGGTTTCCGTTAGGGATATTGTTAAGAATTGAGGTCAAACACGTCAAACTCTTCCAAGAGTCCTTCAAGCAGATTTTAAGTGTTTTGCTCTGATAAGAGGCTTCATCGGGTTCTTAGTCAACTCTTTCACTAAGGCTCTTACCTTAGTGGGTGGGTAACCAAATGCGGATGTAGCCACAGATGTTCTACAGCAGGGGTGTGCCAACCCTGGTCCTTGAGGGTCACTACCCTGCAAATATACTTGTTTCCCTGCTCCAACACACATGATTAAATGGTTAAATTATCTCTTCATGTTCTGTAGAACCCTGTTAATCACTCATTGATTCGGTGTGAGTTAAAGGAAACAAAACATGTGCTTTCATTTTCACTGATTCCCACTGACTCAGTTCACATCTGGGGATTATTTTACTCACTCAGAATTTTTTGCATTCATGACTGTCCAAAGTGTACTTGTCAATGATCAAATGTAAACAAATGACTAAATTGTTGGCAACAAGACATGATTCTGCTGATTTCATTTATTACAAACTATGCAATAGGCTTTTGATATTCAATGATGCATATTTAGTGGTTATTTTTTAATCAAAGACGATACACATATGCAAAAAAATTAAATCAAAAACAATGAAAAATCACATATTTGAGACAGCTTTCATAGCTTTGAGTCTTGGCAACATTGCCAATTGCAGAAAATTTTTACATGTTTCCTGCTGATTGAGGAGCTCTGCAGATAGACACTCTTGGCTCCTGGAAGAGTCCTGGTTGTGGTAAACTTCCAGTTGAGAATTATGGAGGCCATTGAGCTATGGGGAATCTTGAGAGCAACAAATGTTTTTGTAGCCTTCCTAGATCCTGTCTCAGACCTCTCCAGGCAGTTCCTTTGACCTCATGCTTGTTTTTTTCCTTTGAGTGTCAGCTAGTAGTCCTTCTATAGAGATGTGTGTGCCTTTCCAAATTCAGTTTAATTTATTTGACCAGAGGTTGACTCCAATCAAGGTGTAGAAACATCTCAACATGGATCAAGATAAATGGGAGCTAAACATCAAATAGTGTTGCAAAAGGTCTGAATTGTCATATTGAGAAATAATATTTTAAACCCAGAGTTGAGTTGACCAAAACAGAGAAGATGGAGGAGACAGGTAAGTGATTAAAAAGCTTTATTTCTGCCTGCGAGAGGCCAGGAGAAAACAAAGAGAGGATATGGGTGAGTGTGATTACAGGAGATATTTCTTGTTGACAAACTACTGGAGATTCTTCTTACTGTGATGCCTTTGTCTTTTAGGCTTAAGGGGAATAAGGATTCCAGGTCCAGTTGGCGAGGTTCTGTCCAGAAAGGGGAGTAGCGGTGGAGAGTGGCAAGTAGGAGCTGGGCGGACAGTAGAGTCAGAAAAAGATCCAAATGGTTATTGTTGAGGTTGATGCTGGTTCTTGGATTCCGCAGATGGAGGGAAGAATCCACTTGTTGGTTTCCAGGATACACGAGGACAGCAGAAGCACAGGAGACACAAGGTACGTTCACAAAGCAAAAGATAAGGGTTTCGTTAACTCACGAGGCTAGGTTAGGCTCGGGTCGGTCTACCAAAAGGTATGCATTGTTCCAGCGATGAGTTCTTCTTCTTAATGAGGTTTTATTAGCAGTTGGCAAGAAACGTAGCAATGAGTTCTGGTAAGACTGCCGCTTAAGTACCCGTCAGGTGGTGATCAGATGTTATTGAGCACAGCTGAGGACAATTAGCTCCGCCTGCCACTTGGAGCTACAATGAAGTGAGTTAAAGGCACAACACACTAGAATCCTCGCATGAATACCTATGTAAATTTGATATTTCAGTTCTTTCTTTTTAATAAATTTACAAAATTGCATACAATTCTGTTTTCATTGTGCCATTAAAAAATTCTGAGTGTAGATTATTAAGAAAAAATGAATTTAAAAAACTGTATCATTAAGCTGCAACATAACAAAACTGCAAAATGTGAAGGGGCTCTGAATACTTCCTGAAGCCACTGTTATAAGCTAGCAAGAATTAGTTATGGCTGCAGGCTGTTTTTTAACTGCTACTTATTGTCTCATGGAGCATCGCGGCTATGGTCCATTACACAATAGGATAATGAGATTGAGTCATTGGAAAAAAGGGAAAGAGGCTCTAAGAACTATCAGACAAAACAACATTGCATCTAGAAAAAAGCACACTAATTCAAATTAATCATTGTTAACTAGCACCCTGTCATATATTTCTAAATGGAACCAGATGTTTACATATATTGCATAAAAAGACAACCATTTTTTCTCACTGTCTGACACTAAATCAGACTGAACCTTTCCTGTTTTAAATCTGTTAGGATTCCCAAAATTATTAATATTTATTAAATGCCTGAATAATGAAAAATAATTTCTTTAGAGCATTTTGTATTACTTCAGTCACAGCTTTACATGCACTATGATTACTATACCTTTAAACAATTTTGGAAAGCCCAGATGATAATATTTTGGCTTTGAAAGCTATTGATAGGTTACTTGACAACATTTCCGTTAATTGGAGGCACACCTGTGGATGTACTTTAAAACACACCTCTAACACACTGCTTCTTTGTGTGACATGGGGAAAAAAAAAATTAGGCAAAATACTGAAGGAGAATTGTCGACCTCTACAACTCTGGTTCATCCTTGGGTACAATTTCCAGATGCCTGAAGGGTCCACATTCCATCTGTTTAAACAATTATACACAAGTATAAACAACATGAGAATGTTCTGCCATCATACTGCTCAGGACATAGACATGTTCTGTGTTCCCAAGATGAATGTGTTTTGGTGTGAAATGTGCTTATCAACCTCAAAACAAAAGCAAAAAACACTGTGAGGTTACTAGCTGAACCTGGTCAGAGTTATTATCCACGGTGAAACGAGTTCTGTACCAAAATGGGCTGAAAGGCCACTCGGTGAGGAAGAAGCCATTACTCCCAAGGTATAAAAAAGGCAAATGCACCCATGAGACTTTTTTACCTTAATGTTGGAGACATGACCTGTGGTCTGATTGAACTAAACTCGAACTGTTTAGACATAATGACCATTGTTACATCTAGAGGAAAAAGGAGGAAGCTTGTAAGCCTAAAAACACCATCCCAACTGTGAAATACGGGGGTAGCAGCATCAAGTTATGGGGGGTGTTTTGCTGCAGGAGGGACTGATGTGCTTCACAAAATAGATGGAATCATGAGGAAAGAACATTATGTGGAAATACTGAAGCAACATCTCAAGACATCAACCAGGAAGCTAAAGCTTGGACATAAAATAAGTCTTCCAAATGGACAATGACACTAAGTATACTGCCAAATTAGTTACTAAGTAGACAACAATAACAACTATATTAATTAAAGGCCTGGGATTCTTTGACGGAATGCATAACACTTGCAGCCTTTCATGCTGGAGTTTTAGACAAAAATCATATAAAGTTGACAAATGATGGAGTTATAGCCATTTTGATCAAACCTATTTAATGATAGTATGCATGATCTCAGGCAGTATTGGGAGACATTGCAAGAGCTATTATCTTTCAGACTGTGTGTTGTTGAAGATGACTCTCAGCTACTACCACACCAAACTTCAGATCAAAATCCCTAACACTGAGTTATAGTGATTTTTGTGTTTACTAATTTGTTGCAATGGCCATTTTGAATTGACTACAGAAATTAATCAGTTGTAAATGTACTGAGGTGTCTTGCATACGTCAGTACAGAACTGTGATAAAACCTGAGCTCAAGTTGATAGATGGTGTCTTTGTAAAATCTAGCATCTCAGCACTTTCCCTTATCATGTCCGGAATGAGGCCCTCAGCTATACATCTCAGGGGGCCCAGCTTAATACAATAGGAGGAAGGGGATGTATTTT
>JAOXNZ010000098.1:5796062-5807170 GCA_028566095.1 Kryptolebias brasiliensis | reverse complement strand
TGATAACATCTGAGTTAATTAGAGACACACCTGTGGATGTAATTTAAGGCACACCTGAAACACACTGCTTCCTTGTGGAACATCATGGGAAAGTCAAAAGAAATCAGCCAAGATATCAGGAAGAGAATTGTGGACAAGCAAACGTCAAAAGTTCATCCTTGGATGGAATTTCCAGATGCCTGAAGGTGCCTCGTTCATTTGTACAAACAATTATATGCACGTACAAACAAGATGGGAATGACCAGCCATCATATCGCTCAGGAAGGAGATGGGTTCTGTGTTCCAGAGATGAACGTGCTTTGGTCCGAAATGTGCATATCAACCCAAAAACAAAAGCAAAAGACCTGGTGAAGATGCAGGCTGAAGCTGGTAAGAGTGTGTCATTATCCACAGTGAAACAAGTACTGTATCGACATGGGCTAAAAGGCGACTCTGCCAGGAAGAAGCCATTGCTTCAAAAGAAACATAAAAAAGCCAGATTGATGTTTGCAAATGCACACAGGGACAAAGACCCTAATTTTTGGTGACATGTCCTGGAGTCTGACCAAACTAAAATTTAACTGTTTGGCCATAATGACCATTGTTACGTTTAGAGGAAAAAAGGAGAAGCTTGCAAGCCTGAGAACACCATCCCGACTGTGAAACACGGGGGTGGCAGCATTATGTTGTGGGGTTGTTTTGCTGCAGGAGGGACTGGTGCACCTCACAAAATAGATGGCATCATGAAGAAAGAACATTATGTGGTAATACTGAAGCAACATCTCAAGACATCAGTTGGGAAATTAGAGCTTGGGTGCAAATGGGTCTTCAAATGGACAATGACCCAAAGCATACTGCCAAACTGGTTACAAAGTGGCTTCAGGATAACAAAGTCAGTGTTTTGGAGTGGCCTTCACAAAGCCCTGATTTCAATCCTATCGAAAATTTATGGGCAAAGCTGAAAAGGCATGTGCGAGCAAGGCGGCCTACAAACATGGCTCAGTTCCACCAGTTCTGTCAGGACGAATGGGCCAAAATTCCTGCCAACTATCGTGAGAAACTTGTGGAAGGATATCCAAAACGTTTGACCCAAGTCATACAGTTTAAGGGCAATGGCACCAAATACTAATGAAGTGTATTTAAACTTTTGACTTTGAAGAACGTAATAAAAATTGCCTTAAAAACATTGTCTTTCTCATTATTCTGGCGATTAGCAAATATAAATAATTTTGAAAATCCTAACTGACCTAAAACAGGAAAATTTTATTCTGATTTCACATCAGACAGTGTGAAAACAATGCATATGTGTCTTTTTATATAGAGTATGTAAACTTCTGGTTTCAAATGTATATACATATATTCACCTTAATCTAAGTGGTGTTAAGGGTTATATAATGTCTTTTTATTGTCTTTGCTTAAGTTAATAGGCAAAGCGAGATGATGGATCCAAAAAAACCTGTGGTCAACTTGCAACTTTCTAAAGGAAAACATTCAAATATTAGTGGGGTGTATGCATGAATTTGAGCATTTATGCATAGTTTTGACCCTGTGTGGGTTATAAAAAATCTACAATAAATAGACAAAGAGAGGACAAAGAGAGGGAGGTAGACTTAGAAAAAAGCAGATGAGAAAATGTAACAACTTTAGGAAATATGTTTTTATTTTTGATTATAATGTTTGAAATTTCACCAAATCCTGATTAACACTGAAGAATCCTCATTTTGGTTATGTTTTAAGGGTTTTCCATAATGTATTGTGTTAAACACTAATACTTGTATTGTCACTTTAAGAGAGCGCAATACTGTGTGTACAGTTTTCGAGTCATGGCTGAGTCTGAAACCTATGTAGTTGGGGATAGGGACCCAGATCCTGTGGCTCGCCTGTATCAGTTTGGTGTAGGGAGGGGGTTTCTTAACCAGACATTAGAACCCAGAACACCAAGGCAGAGAGATACGATGTTAGATACCCCACAACTTGCTTCAACTCGGTTTTTGGACCAGTCTGTGTGCAGTCAGATTGAGCAGATTACAGATCTAGGTTCACTTATTACTCAGCTGGCTGAGGAACTAGGTGATTCTGTTAGAGCTCAGCTCCTTTCTGGTGAGAATGCATGCAGTACGGGGGGCTTCCAATCTGTCATATCAAGTGGCCCCGCCCAATGTCAGTGTTGTTATGCACTCTGATGCAAAAGAGCCCCCTATATTCTGAGGTGATTGCTCAGACAAATTCACAGTACATGAATGAGAGAGTCTCATGTCTTTGTACTTAAAAAGGAGAGCTGTCCCAGTTCATGAACATTCTGAATTTTGGCAAGGCTAATGGGCAAAGCAGGGGATGTGGTGAGAATCAAACTGCGTAATGATAAGTCTATTGACCATGTCAAAAGTCCTCATTTAGTCTTTGACATCTTGAGACAACACTTCAGTGAGCTGACTTACTCCAGCATGTCTCTGGCTGATTATTTACAACACATTACCAATGCCTGGTGAGGATGCCGTGGAGTATTGGCTACGGTTGAACAAGATGATGGATGTGGCAGATGAATGCTTAAGGAGACAGGGTCATGGGATTGATGACCCACAACATGAGGTGAGTATGATGTTTATTAAACACTGTCCTGACAACCTCTTGCCAGTGTCTTCAAATATAAGTCTGAAGAGAATTAGTCAGTGAGCGAAATTCAGGAAAGCCTGGACGAACACATGATGGGGAAGAAATCTCAAAATGTTCCACACACTCAGCAGTCCAGAGAAAACTCAGCAGTGCACAAGGTATATTCCCAGTAAGACTGATAATCCTTCTGTTTCAGACATTGCTGGTCCAACTCAGTCTGGGATACCTCCAGCTGCTACACCATTGGCTGCAGGGGTTGATAGTGACTGTCTGAGAAGCCTGCTGAGCCTATTGGACAGGGTAGTGCTACAACATGAAATCCTCTAGAACACCTGTTTTTTGGCTGATCTTTATGAGAAAAGCTGCGCAAATGTCCCAAAGGGATCTAGAGTAATCATTCAAGCAGCACAAAAGCTTCAAGCTTTCAGTTAGCTGTTTTACACCCCTGTTCTTATCAATCACTTTGTACAGCTTCATGGCATGCTGGACTCTGGCTCAATGGCATGCAGTAATAGTGAGCAAGCTGTGGAGAAGCTTAGCATTGCTGGAGATTTGCCTGACAAGCAGGACCCCCAACAAAGCATAATTCTTGTGGGCTGTGGGGGGATGTAAACTGAGCCTGCACGATTTTATCACTTGGAGATGCAGCTCTATGGGGTTTCCTGTAGTGTACCCACCTTGGTTGTACCTGGTTAGCAGGATGAACTGATTTTGGCCTCCAATGTTATTAAACACGTCATCCATGTTCTGAAAGGTGGCAAGGACTATTAGGATATTGCCTCTAGACATGACTTTGCCTCTGACCCCGAGATTGGACAGTTTTTGTCAATGTTCACAAATGTTGAGCGCTGGAGGGGTAATGAGGTTCCAGACACAATTGGCACTGTAAAGTTGACTGAAGTGGTGACCCTACTACCCAGACATGAACATCTAGTTTGGGGCAAGCTTCCTGCCAACATTTCCATGTCAGCCGGAAGCACCGCCATTGTAGAGCCCACCTGCTCGAAAGCTATACCAAGGGGTATTCTAGTGGGTCGACTCATCACAGCACTATGGGGTGATAGATGGGTGCCAATGATGATAGTGAACCCATCTGACAAAGCTTTAACATTGAAATGGAACTACGCTGATGTGTCACCATGCTTGGCAGTTGAGGATTTTAATGTTTTCCAGGGACTACACGTAGCTGTGGAGAATGAGACAGCAAACTCAGAGAAGCCACAAGATGATGGTTTGTCTGCGGCATGCCACAACAATGTCTCCTTCAAAGGTTTGTGTGATCTGGGTTTGGGGACTATTGACCTGGACTCATGCCAGGTTAGTGAGACTTGCAAGTCCCGGCTCATACAGCTGCTGATGGAGTATCAGGATATCTTTTCTGGGAATCCGCTGGATTGTGGCAGGGTGCAAGGATACTGCCATCGCATTCGTCTCACAGACGACCGAACATTTTGTTTGCCATACCAGAGAGTTCCTCCTGCGCATTATCAGAAGTTGAGACTGGCTCTGACAGACATGGAAAAAAAGGAGATCATTAGGAAGTCTTCAAGTGAATATGCCTCCCCTCTGGTGACAGTATGGAAGAAACATAGTGAGCTTCGCATTTGCAATGAATTCAGATGGCTGAATGCCTGCACCATAAAGGATGCCCACCCCTTACCTCACCAGTCCAACTGTCTGGCTGCACTTGGAAGGAACTGCTTATTTAGCGTGATGGACTCAGCTCAGGGTTTTGCAACATTTCAATGCATGAAGATAACAAGAAGTACACAACTTTCACGACACCACTTGGACTGTATGAATATAATTGCATGCCACAAGGTCTTTGCAACAGTTCAGCTTCATTCATGCGGATGATGATTGGAATTTTTGGGGACATGAACTTCACAAAGCTGTTGTGCTATCTCGATGACTTGCTTGTATTCGCACCATCAGAGGATGACGCTTTGTCAAGACTACAGATGGTTTTCCAGAGGTTACGAGAGAACTTAAACTTAAATTAGCTCCCAAAAAGTGCCATTTGATGTGGAAGCAGGTCAGTTTTCTGGGACATGTCATTGATGGCAATGGCGTGTCTGTGGACCCAGACAAAGTAGAGGTGATCACCAAAATGTCAACCTTAAACCTCATGGAAGAAGATGGACGTACACAATCTGTTAAAAGAATCATGTCTTTCCTCAGCATGGTATTCTACTATCAACATTTTATCCCAAACTGCTCCTCCATAGTGAAACCCTTGTTTGCACTTACAGCGGGACAAAAATGGCGAGGGTGGACAGCCAAATACAAGAGATTACAGGGCACCTATTGTAAACTTACACCTGACGGCTGGACAGACAGATGTAAACATGCTTTTCACAAGTTGAAAACCATGATATTATATGTGTTGTGCTTGCCCACCCAGACTTTGATGAACCATTTGTTTTGGATAATAACCCCTTACCTACCTCCTGACGAAGCCAAAGCTGGACGCATGTGAAATCCGATGGGTGTCAAAGCTCCCTTCATACTTCTTCGACCTAAAACACCTGCCTAGAAGGAAAAAAGTGGTCGCTGATGCCCTGAGTCAGGACCCTCTTGCAAAAATCAGTCACAGATTGTTGGAGAAGTCATATCTGTCCCTGACACAGGAAGCCAATAAGGTCGGTGAAGGTTCTGTGCAAGACGTCTTCAGATTCAGCAGTCAGCCCCAGTCTGATAGATCAATGGCTCATCCATCGCTGAATGATGATTATGACACAGTTGAGGTCAGAGCTCTTTGTCAAGCCCACTGTGACTAGACTGAGGGAGCAGAATCTAGAGCTCTGTGTTTGATGCAACACACTCAACAACTACCATTACCTGTGTTCTCTGTTCAGGAGCGCCAGAAAACGACCATCTAGGCGAGAAGGACTTGGTGGGGACTTGAAAGCCAACAGACTGCTGAAACAGTGGGATAAGCGGGAAGTCCGTGATGGTGTGATGTATAGAGTGACAAAAGGATCTTCTGACCAAGCAGAAAAGGTTTGAGTTTGTACTACCCTAATGTTTACGAGACAAAGCTCTGTTTGTCATTCATAACCTAGCAGGCCATCAAGGACAGGACTGTACTCTGTCTCTTGCGAGGCAGTGTTTCTATTGGCCGGACATGGAGAAAGATGTGTCTTCATATGTCAAGTGTTGTCAGAGATGTGTATTTGGGAAGACACCAGAACCAGCAGCTTGTGCAGCCTTGGAAAGTATTAAGAACTCTGCACCAATGGAGTTGGTTTGCCTGGATTTCTGGTCAGCTGAGGACAGCAAGCAACTGTCAGTAGATGTCTTGGTCATCACTGACCATTTCACCAAACTGGTTCATGCATTCCCCTGTGTTAACCAGACAGCAAAACAGGTGGCCAAAAAGCTCTGGGATCATGTGTTTTGTGTTTAAGGCTTCCCAGAGCGTATACATTCTGACCAAGGCGGCAACTTTGAAAGCAACCTGGTTGCAGAACTTCTTCGGCTGGTGGGCATTGCAAAATCCCATACAACAGCTTACCATCCTATGGGAAATGGTGTGACTGAGCGATTTAACCGCACCTTGGGTTCAATTTTCCGCACACTTCTTCTTTAAGAGAAACAGCTGTGGCCCGAACAAATCCAGGCACTCACATTTGCTTACAATGCAACCATTCATGAGATGACTGGCTATGCTCCCTTTTATCTCATATTTGGGTGGGTCCCAAGGCTGCCAGTCGACATAATGTTCAGTTATATCCTGAATGATTCAACAGTCATGGATTATGGCTCTTTAGTTCAGAGGTCATAAAGGGAGGTGGTCCCTTAATGTTACTAGCTGTTTTGGTTAAACCTTGATAGTAACATTATGCACAATTTCATGCAACATTGCAATATCTTGTACATACTCCAATATCTGTTAGCTGTTGGAGTATGTATTGTGAAGGACTGTCAGCTACTACCACACTGAATTTAAACTAAATATCTGTAAAATTCACTGATGTGTAGCCAGTTTTGTGGAGGCTAATTTCAAATAGCTGTGGTGCATTGGGATGACCCCAAAAGCAAATCAGATGTATATGTACGCCCAGATTTACTGTCTGAGAGTTTTATAATAAATCTATCAAGTGGTTTGAGATATTTTGCTAATAGACAGAGTTGATTACAGCATTTAATGGCAAAGTTTTTACCAATTATAAACTGCGGCTCATTCTTAACTACTGTACCCCAGGAATTTTGAAGAAATTTCTTTCAGCTTGATAGCATTTCTTTTCAGGCACATCACTCTGTTACAGAAAACTAATAAATGTGGTTGGTGGTGGTCTAACATGTATCTCCTGCCCCTACAGAGCAAACTAGTGATACAGTTAAAACAAACTAAGAGCCACCCAACTTACTCCCAGCAGACAACAAACTGCAGCATTACAAACTACTGGCAATGACAGGTCATGACAAAATAATTTATAACTTTAATAAACAGTTTGATTCATGAAAAGTTTGTTTTTCAGCTTTGTATTTTAAATAAACCATGGAGCTACTGTACATTCATACGTACCTACTCTGATGTCATCAGGCAGCAAAAGGGATGAGCTGCTGACTTCCTAAATTGACCACCACCAGGAGCAACGTTACCACACAGAACAGAAAGTGTCTTGAATACAAATGAAATAGGCTCAAAATGGTTTTGCCAGACATTAAAAACATTTTAATAAGTAACAAATAAACTTTCTTGCAAAACAAATAAAGTAATATAAGAAAATACAGGTCAATTTTGACAAAATTCAACAAACAGTAACAACCCTGTTACACTACTAGCACACCAAATTTTATCTCAATATCTGTAAAATTGACTCAGTTATGGCAGTTTTTGTGTTTACCAAGATTTATTTGCTGTGACAGCGATCTTGATTAAGTTGTAATGTAACTAATCAGTTGTAGATGTTCATCCAATATTTACTGTCTGAAAGCTTCAATAAAATCCATTCAGTGGTTCATGAGATACAGTATTTTGCTAATGGTATAGACAGATAAATACAGGCACACAGAAAGACAGATGGGCAAAAGCATAACCACCCTTTTGACTCTCAGCTACTATCAACTAACAAACTTTAGCTGAATATCTGTAAAACTGACAAGAGTTACAGACAGAGTTATAGCCATTTGTGTGTTTTTTAAGGTCGGGTGGCTGTGGCAGCCAACTTGAAACAGGTTGACTCCAAAGATTAATCAGTTGTAGAGTTGTAACCATAATTACTTTGAGTGTTTCATTACAATCCAGCGGTTCATATGATATTTTAGCAGCAAACATCCATCCATCCATTTTCTTTACCTGCTTCTCCTTTCTGGGTCTTGAGGAGCTGGTACCTATCTCCAGCAGTTACTGTGAGAGAGGCACCCTGGACAGGTCGCAAGTCTATCACAGGTGGCAACAAACAGACACAAAGATTCATACACAATTGGCAAAAGGACTATACACCTTTTGCCTCTTGACAGCACTTGATAACATAATAAGTGTCTTAAAGCCAGCAGAGGTCAGGGAAACAACAAACACTAATATGTGTTTCTATGTGTCAGTGTCAGAGTGTGAGGGAGCACAAGATCCTTGAAAGAGTCATGTTAACATAAAGGTGGAAGCAAGAGAAAATCACAGTGCCTAATAGCTCAAATTAATCACAGATATTTTAAATGAAAAGTCATAAATCTTAAATGACAAGCTAATCTTTGTTATACTCGATGTGGGAATTCCTTCCAAGTTGTGAATAGCTAAAAAAGTAAAACTGGCTAAAAGGCTCATGTAAAGCACTTATTGTGTACTATATTACATTGTTTATGTTCACATAAAACAGACAGTTATAGTAAGCAGAGCAGCAGTGAATGTGTCATCCTATCTGAGTAATTCTGTTCTCTCTCAGTCAGTCAGAATTCCACATGGTACCTGGTTAGACAGAGGGACATTAATGTTGCAGCTTTACCACAAACTGACAGTGTTTGGAGTGTCCATCCAACCATCCATCCATTCATTCATCCATCCATTTTTTGTTTATCTAGGTGTAAATATTAATTTCAAAAGTTATTAGGGAGCTAATAAAACTTACACTTTATAATTTAGTCAACTAATACCAGACTGAAAGTAAAATTACTACTGGTAATTAAAATACAAAAAAACACTTTACATAAGAGACTGTGACTAAAACTAAATTAAAATTTGCTTTTAAAATTAACACTGATACATATGCACACAACAAATGAGTAAATTGTAAACACTATTGAAAACCCTTTGAAGAATATTTTTATTTGCACCAGTCCAGTCAAGTGTGATGCTTGTGTCTTGTGCAGATTTTGTTTTTACAACTCAAATTCCAGAAAAGTCAGATTTTGCTGTTTACATTTTTCACATCAACCCAACTTTTTCAGAATTTGGGTTGAACTTGGTAGCAGCTTGTTACCTGTTAAAGCCTGGTTAAAAAAACAATGGAAAAACCATGCAAAGCACAGTTGTACTGTTTTATGCACCATCAAGCTTCATTATTTTTCCTCAATTATGTCTTTCTTCTGTTTTATTACTACATTGCTAAAAATCATAATAAGTATTATTTTACATACCAGGTAACACCGAGTATATATGAGGTACTTGTTTGGTGTCAATCTTGTTTGCATGTTAGCAAAATATGTTGTGAGCCACTAGACAGATTTTAAACAAAGTCTCAAAAAGCAATTATTAAATGCTCATTGGAAACCTAGGCAGCCTAGTTCAGAATGACCACCACAGCTAATCAACATTAGCCAAAGTAAAAAAATTACAACAATGACTATAATTTAGTCAGATTTATAGATACTGGACTAAAGTTTGATGTGGTAGTGGTTGAGAGTCATTCTCAACACACTGTGAGCACTGGCTGTTTTTTCAATTAATGGTCTTTATGCAATTGGCATACAACAACAATAAAGTTTATCCAGTTTTTTGTGCTGTTTAAGCTTTCTACTCCTGCTGCATCCCTTCTCTAATATGTTTTGAAGTTATATAATAGAAAATGTTGGATTCAATCCACAGCTGTGACATTTGATCAGTTCAGAGTGTTATAAACCAGCATTCAACCACAATTCAGGCCATAAAAGCATAAATGTGTGTTCCCAAGTTTTTATCTTTACAAACCCAATATTGCAACATTTCAATCTAATAGTGCCTCTGGCCCACAAAAATAATGTGACTATAGAAAAAGCAATATTTGGCAAATTGTTTGTGAAAGCTATCTACTTCCTTCTGAGATATTCAATAAAGCAAGGTCCGCTAGAAGCTGTGTAGGACAGAATAATTATCAATTTCCATATCATTAGAATATTAGGGATGGAAACACCATAAAAGAAAATATGTGTAGCATTAGCTAAATTAAATTTAAATCAGCCGACTTGTATGTCGACTGCAATCATGAAAATCTGATTATGTCCATTAGAACAGACAGGCATCCTTGATTATAATATAAGATGGGGAAGCCAGTGTTGCAGCAAAACTGTTCATATAAGCAAATCAAAAGCAACACCGAAAAGGAAAATTTTGCAGTCGGTGGCAGCAGAGGCCCTGGAGTTAGATAAACATCAGCATACAGAGTACTTGTAAATATTTTATTGACAAATAAGTCACAAAAGCCTTCTACATTACATATTGATGGTGCAGTTGAAGTGTGAAAATGGCATTACACCATCTACCCTTTGCCTATTGCTTTATTGAAATCCTTTCCTGCATTATATTTGCACATAATGCAAAATAAACTTTAATTACTTTGGAGTTATAGGCTGTTATATTTTACAATCATCTTCAGGTTTGTTTGAAATCAATAGCTTAAACAGACTTTAACATTAAACACATTTTAAATGTCACAAAGACCACAGAGATGCTGGTTAATTCTTGAGTGCAACAAAAGATCTTTCACCTGTATGTCCACTGTGTTAGGTTTTATTCTTGTAGTAACATCAGTGCCAGAGAAGGGCCAATAATCTCAAACACAAAGTCTGAACCATCAATAATAAAAATAAATAATAAAATATAATAATAATTATAAATAATAAAAGTGAGGTTCAGATTTTTTGAAGTGGGTTTGTGGCAGTACATACTGTTTGAGCAATGAAGCTGCTGTCTAGTTTGTATATTTACTACATAAATGTTAAGTCTTGTGATATGATGCACATGTAACGTTCATGATGTATTTTATGTATGTTACATTTTATGTATGTTACATGTGGATTAGGATGTGTAGGGAAGTTACTGTGTATGTCACAACCGTTAAAGGAATAAAAGGGAAGAATATTGCAACAACCACAGAACTGACAGAGGCTGTTGTTTAGTGCATAAAAATGTTCACATTTAGTAAGTAAGTAAGTTATTTCGGCTGCTCCCTTCTTCAAAGCAAGGAAACTTGTACAAACGATTTGGCAATTGTTTTTACGCCAGATGCCCTTCCTGCCGCAACCTGGGTTCAAACCTGCAACCTCAGGATTACATGACCGCATGACAGCAAGTCTATTTAATAGTAAAAGTCTATATA
>JAOXNZ010000098.1:5737432-5748870 GCA_028566095.1 Kryptolebias brasiliensis | reverse complement strand
GGCTCGTTAGGGTCTTTGTTCACATGACTCACTGATGGGCCACTCTGGTCAAATGAATGCAGGTCCTGATTGGAGTGAAACAATCCATGTAGAGATTGGCCACAATCGGTGACACTGGGGATCCCATTGCACAACCATGCTTCTGTCTGTAAAAACTGAAGCATGGTTGTGCCATGGGAAAAATGTTTTAACCTTTTTTGGATTTACCATGTCCTGGATGACTGAGAATCTACACCGTCAGACATCATAGCCTTTTTTTAAATGAACTTTGCACTTCAGACCGCACCCACATTGGGTTGCCTAATTCAACAAAACCCTTTGTTCAAGCAGTTTAGAATAGGGATGACTGCATGACTTCAGCACTTTTACAATCCTATGGGAGCAAACTCAAGACTAGTTGCACATTTTTCTGCCAAACTTAACGCTGTTGCAACTGAACTTCCCACCTGTCCACGAGCAGTAGCTGCAGTAAAGAGAGCAGCATTAGACTCAAGAGACACTGACGGATATTCTGATTTGACTCTGTAAGAACCCCAAGGTTCTTTTTGAACAGAAACCACCCCATCTTTGGAATGCTACGTTGCTTAGATTTACCATCATTCTCTTGGACATGCCCAACTTCACAGTGAAACTTTGCACAACCCTGAATAAAGCTTCAATTCTTCCCCTTCCTGACCAGGGAATGAATATGATTGGATAGCTGCTGTACAACAGATTCTCACACCTGGACCTGACCTCTCTGACAAACATCTCTCTAAACCAGACCTTGATCTCTTTGTGGGTGGCTCTGCCTCCAAAGACATAAACACTGGAAAAAGTAAAGTTGGTTTTGCTGTTTGCTCTTTTTATGATATTCTTCTTTCAGGTTCTCTCCCTTCAAAAAACTTTTGCTCAAACCATAAAACTCATTGGACTCACTTAAGCATGCAAACTCACTGATTCCAGATCTGGCTTTGGTATGGTTCATGACTTTGGTGCATTGGAAACACAAGTACACATTTTAAAAATAGGTATTTGATAAATGCACTTTTATCTACCATTTTGTTTCCTTCTGCTACTGCTGAATTTAAAATTTGTGGTGATAAAAAGCGGGGCAGCAATGCCAAGTATTGATTTTAATCGGAGGCTGTGGCATCCCTACAGGCACACAGGAATGTGTGGCCTAAGCAGGACCATGTGTGATTTGCTGGTAATCTCCATGGTCATAGTACTCCCCATTCTCTGGTGGGAATGTCAAACCCACAAACCTCCTATGACTAGCAGTTCTACCCATGCCCTAAATCACACCAAGCAATCTGTTCAGTCCAAAGACACTCACTCATGACTTTTGAGGAACAGATGGTATCAGCAGGCCAAGAGAATGTCCAGACAATTAACCTCTGCTTCATGTAACTACTATGACACAGAAGACTCTCAGGCTGCCCACTGGGAAACGCTTCACATGTCATCCCTACTTCCCTGCCGATGGAATTGGCAGACCTACTACTCGTCTTTAGTTCACTCCTTGTTTGGTAAATGGAGTGGCCTCTGTGTTAACACTGGTTGCTGTTTTTCTTGCAATTCTTATTGTTGTAGGCTGTTGTTGCATTAAATGTTTTAGAGGCCTGTTAATGAGAGCAGTTAACACAGCCTGTATACTGGTGTAGACCCAAAACCCAAAAAAAAGGTTTAAAACAAGAACAACTGGACTTCTATTCTATGTCTTCAACTACATAATAGAAGTCCAGTTTTTTTTTGTTTTAAACCTTTATTTTGGAGTTAACACAGCAATTACAAAGACAATGCTTAATCAACAGATTCCCCAAACTGAAATCACTCAACAGGTTCAAACCCCTCACCCTCCTGAGTCCTTTAGTTCTGATTCTGACCTGAGTGAAGATGATTACGTGTATGTAGGTGTTTAATTCCCAACTTAATGCTACAAAAATTGGCTCAGCACCATCTAGAGATGCCTATGTCTCACAAAACAGCAGTCTGTTTTTTTTCTTACTTCAAATTCCCCGGAGTGTAGCATGAGTAAAGCTTAGTGTGTTTCCTCTTGTGATTAATAAATAATTAAAACAAAATAATTATTATAAGAATGCATAATTTTATTTAATTTATCCACTAATTAAGTTATTTGATGTGTGTGTTGGTGTGTGTGTGTGTGTGTGTGTGTAGGGGGGGGGAGGGTAGCTATGACCCATACAGAGGAAAAGAGAATGACAGTTACATGACAGGCAGTTTGCTTCTCTTATGCTGTCATTGTGTGAGCACACAGTAGATAATACAGAATAAGCTGTTAGCCGCAGGAGTGTCTTGAAGAAATTTTCTGTAAGATAAAAGGAGGCTAACAGGATTGGTTACATCCATGTATAAATAACCATGAATTACTTCATGTCAGAGTAATCGACTCTCTCCGGTCCCAGATAATAAATGGTCTTTGATTGCAGTTGAACATGTCTTTATATTATTCTCATCCAAGGATAATTAAAGAAAAAAATCACAACAAACACATAATATTAATCAAATTTATAAAAATGTTATGAAAAACAAAAAACCTTAATTCAATCACTACAGTACTGTTACATAATTAGATTATCCAGTTCAAGGTTCTCTTACCATGATCACTAAACCGTCTTTTATTGCGACACAGAATATTCATGTAAACAAACTTGACTCATTCTTTTATTAGATAAAATGAATACATAAATTTCATACAATCATTTTCAGAAGATTTCACAAGTTAAAAAAAAAATTTCTTCTTTGTAAAAATCCATTTTTGAATTTCAAAAAAGTGTACCAGAGAATGAAGAACATGATGTCTCTCTAGATTCAATAACCCAACCAAACTCAATGTGTGGAAACTCTTAAGGCAAGACTTGTCCAAGCACAATACCAGAGACTATCCAGTGCAGAATGACATTTTATGGGGACAGAGTGTAGGATGATGGGTTAACAAGTCAGAGGGAAGAAACAGGGGCCTGTTTGATGCTACAATATTAAATGCTGATCGTAAAGGCAACAAAACTCTGTAACATCAAAATGATTAAAACAAAAGTTATAGACGCTCTAAGAGTTAAAAAAAACAAAAAAAAAGACAAACCTGGTGTGAAAAATGACAGACTAACCTGGTGTGAAAAATGACAGTGCCTTCAATGAGCTGCCTAAACCTTGGCACAAAAGAGGTCATACAATATAACTGACTTAAATGTTATTTTCTCCAGTGGCCTCAATATGAGCTTTTCACTACATTTATTGCTGAGAATTCACTCACAAAAAATCTTAAATAATGAAACTAGCCTTGACAAAAAGAGTACTACTCCTACAAAAGATAAAAAATAATCTGACCACAAGGACATGTTAAACTAAACTGTAAATAGCATCACAGGTGTCTTCAGTCTTGTAATCAGTGTGTTGTTTGGTATCATGGTGTGTACCACACTGAACATGGAACATAGAAAGCCAAAGACGGAGTTGTCTCATAAGCTTAAGAAGAAAATTTACAAGGATGTTAAAGGTAAAGGCTATAAGACCATTTCCAAGTAGCTTGATATTACTGAAACTACAGCTGCACACATTATTCATAAGTTTAAGGTCCACAGGACTGGAGCCAATCTCCCTGTACATGGGTGCAAAAGGAAAATTGGTGACAAATTAAAGAAACAGATAATATGACTTGTAACCAAAGAGCCCAGAACAACTTCAAAGGGAAAAGGTGAACTTCAACATCAATGTACATCAGTGTCAGATTGTGCCATCAGCCACTGTTTGAACCAAAGTGGACTAAATGAAAGACGACCAAAGAGCACACCAAATGACAAAAATAAATAAATAAATAGACTAGAATTTGCCGAAATGCATATTGACAAGCCACAAAGCTTCTAGGAGAATGTTGTTTAGATAGATGAGACAAAACATATAGCACAGAGTGTATTGAATCTCTGCAGGGTACAATGAAATCTGGCATTCTGCAACACAATGTGCTGACCATTGTCAGAAAGCTTGGTCTCAGTCACGGGTCCTCCAACAAGATAATGACCCAAAACACACAGCTAAATACACCAAAGAATAGCTCAGAACAAAAGATTGGACTATTCTGAAGTGGCCTTCTGAGTCCTGATTTAAATCCCATTGAACATCTGAAACAGCTGAAACATCCATTCTGGAGAAGGAACCCTTCAAACCTGAGACAGTTGGAGCAGTTTGCTTACAAGGAGTGGGCCAGAATACATGTGGACAGGTGCACAAGTTTCATAGAAAGTTACAGAAATTGACTGATTGAAAAAAATTCCTCTAAAAGGTTGTGCAACAAAATATTAAGTTAAGGGTATCATCCTTTTTGTCAAGGTCTTAACTTATGTTTTTTTCTGTTGTAACAAAATTCAAAAGCAGTGACTGATTTTTCTTAGCTGATTTTTAGTCATTTTTTTTCTTTATACTTTTGCCAGTTTCAAGGTATTTCAATTATGTTTGTGGATTGTTATTTATTTACCAAAAGTGTAAAAACAAATTTGTCCAAGTCTGTATGTGGTGAAGACAAAATAAATGGATTGTATTCAGCCACTACTATTTGAAAACTTGGTTTTGAAAGTTTACCTTTTTTTTACATTTTTTTGCACATTTAGATAGATCCATGACAATATAAAAAAACATTTTCTTTTTCGCTGCCTTAGTTTCTAATATTGACACCAACAGGGGTCAAAACTGCAATCTGATTTGGCTGATTTGGTGGGTACAAGGCAAGGTGAGGCAGGTATGTTGGGGATGGAGGTTGGCAACAAAATAATGTGCATGAGCTAGAATACAGTTTTGTGATTCATGCACACAAAAATAAGTCATGATTTTCAAAACCTGGCCATGCAAAATGCAGCCACACAGTATGCTGATTGTTGTGGTTGCAAAAACTCAAAATTCAATGAGACTAAAATGGAAATTTTAATTTGTTTTCAATTTTTTTTAGAATTTTGTCTTGCTAACTAGTCTCCAACAGCCAGCCCAGTGCGATAACACCTATATGGACACAGGCTTGCTAACTCCTGCACTTACAATATATTCTCACTCCACAAGAGCTATGGCACTCTTCATTGCATAGTACCAATGCCTTTCAGTGTAATAAAATATAACATAGGCTGGGTCCAGATTGACTTGTCATTTGATCTGGATCTGGACTGGAGTTCAGAATTTAGGAAATGCTGTCCTACACAGCAGTGGCATAGCCAGAAATGAGATTCCAGGTGAGCCTGACTGAAATTGGGTGAATCATTAAATTTAACACAACTTGTAAAATAAATGGAAACTGTAACAATGTTTATTTGTATGCTGTCCTTTTTGTTTACAGCAGCATTTCCCAAAGTCTTCTGCATCTGACCCACTAAACAACATTGACAGAAATCTGTTCCTTTTACATTTTCAGAAGGTTTTTTCTTCAAACAAATAATTTATTTTGAAAGAGCTTGAAAAATATTTCATGTGAAACTAAAATCACATATCTTGATTTAAACAACCTAAAGCATTTTACAATCTAAGATTTTGGATTAATAAATGCCCTTGATTTTACACTGAACAATGTGAAAAGATGTAAACCGTCACAAAAATTGCTATTAAACTTTCAGCTAATGTTGTTTAAAGAAATGTGTAGGGTTGAGCCAGATACTCGTTTCAGACAAGTATCCGGTACAAATAAAGCATTTTTGACGAGTACGAGCATTATATGAGTAAAACTCGTCAATATCCGTGCTTGTCCTGAAGGAAAATCCTCATTGGCTAACTGACTGTTCTGAGATTGGCCAGTCACAGAGTGCCTGCCCCTCCCTACACACACATACGTCTCTGCAGTGAAAGCTGTGCCTCACTCTCGACTCACACACACACACACACACAGACAGTGACTGATCTTTCTGTGGTTGGCTTCACTGTAGCTCACATTGATCTCTTTAATCAGTACTCCTTAGGTTTTCTTCAGCTCACCTCTATTTTGGTTTGTATGATATTAAAAAGTTACTTGGTGAACCTTTTTTTTGACAAGACGGCTCGTGTCGCGTTGTTCACTGCCTCCAATCCGGTCAGGTTTTTTTTTTTTTTACCGTCTGCTTCCTTCAAGTTTGGCTGGTGGTGATATAAAGTCAGTTTGAACGCGCTGCTGCTTTTGAGAAGAATGCAGTGAACACGCACTTCCGCTGTATATCACGCCCACTTCCGGGTTAGGCCCCACCCACTCCGAGTACAGCTACGGATACAGATAATTTAGATGGTTGAACAGTTACAGATACAGATAGTGGTGCACTCGCTCATCCCTAGAAATGTGCTACCTTATTCATTGTTAAGTATAATTATTTATCAGTTAATTTTTTATTAATAAACTTAATGAAATAAACGTTTTTTATTTCATCACCATTCAAAGGGACTGAATCAGCTTCAGACACAGCAGTCATATATATATTTTATTAATACAGAACATTGAAGTAATCACTCAGGTGTTTTCAGCTTTTTCCATTACCCCCCTGATGTGTGATGTCTTCAGAGCCGCTGAGGTTTACAGCATTCAGCCATTCAACAGTGAGTAAATGAATACTGACACAATGTAGTTCAGTAGTTCAATTCATTGGAATTAATTGTTCGAACCTGCCAGAAAATTCCACTGGAGTTTCATTTTTTGGCTTCCCAAAAGATAAAAACCTTCCTCAGATTTGGATCCAAATGCTCCGATGTGAGAATTACTATTAGAACTTGGGTTTGGATCACTTCAAGGAGGAGCGGTGGACTGGCTTCACGTCAAAAAAACAGGACCTTTTGCCAGCAGCAGTCCTAACTATTTTTAATTTTACAAGAAAGGCAAATATAGAGGGTGGCACAGTGGCGTAGTGGTTAGAGCTGTCGCCTCACAGCAAGAAGGTTGCAGGATCGCATCCCAGCCTGGGGCCTTTCTGGGTGGAGTTTGCATGTTCTCCCTGTGCATACGTGGGTTTACTCCGGGTACTCCGGTTTCCACCCACAGACCAAAAACATGCATGTTAGGTTAATTGGTAACTCTTAAAATTGTCCCTTGGTGAGAGTGTGAAAGTGTCATTTGTCTCTATGTGGTCCTGCGATGGACTTGCGGCCTGTCCAGGGTGTCCCCCGCCTCTCTCACAGTGACTGCTGAAGATAGGCACCAGCTCCCTGCTACCCGGAATGGAAAAGCGGGTAAAGAAAATGGATGGATGAATGGCAAATATAGAGGAGGACATCTTCACAGATAAGGACACGAGAAACAAGAAGTTTTACTTCAAACGTGACGTGAACGCTCGCTGTCATTAAAAGGTATGAACTGCTTACTGGCCGACAGCCTGAGATCAGTTTGTGATTCAGAGCAGTTTGTTATTGAGGAAAAAATATAAACAATTCATGTGTGATTAAACAAATGTCATAGTCTGAAATTGATGTTGATTAGTTTACTCTGGTGTGAGAGTTCATAAACGCTACTCTGAAGCGCACTTACGTTGTTCATAAGTTAGCATCCGGTTAGCTTCAAGTTAGCAACGTTAGCTCTCTCCTGCTATTGTTATTAATTTTTAGTTTTGTGTGCTGATGTCATCACAACAATCTGGGGGTAAAAAGTTCTCACCGTTTCACGTTCCTAACTTGATCGTTATGCGCATTGTTTTGTCGGCCATGACGGTCTTTGTGATCATCAGAATCCGAACCTGAAGATATTTTATCTGATTCCAGAGATCCAGCCGTCGGTTCAGGTTCATACTGGTATGGTTGTATATACATTACTCCAGCGAAGTCTTCTGGCATTTCTTTGTGTTCTAAAAAAGGCTTCTTCTTCCATTTCCACTAGTAAACAACCGGACAGTAGTGGCGTTCATGGCCGGCAAGGGCACGGTGTACGTCATGAACTCAGGATGGCAGCTCTGCCCCACACATAACCCACTTCAGAAATAATTGACTCAAACAGTAAAAACAGTTTATTTAACTTTTAGATCAGAAAGATGGGTCTCTGCAATGTTGTGTGGATGTGTTTGACTAAATAACATACATGAAATGTCAATTTTTTGAGATTTGATTTCAGTTCAGCTTTAAAATATTTAGTAGTGTTATTAAAATAAAAGCCTCAGACCTTATTTATTTATAATAAGTTCCAAAAAAGAAAGAAAAAAGGCAGCCTTGCAAAAACATGCTACACAGACATTTGACCTCACAGTTTAGTTTGTGCAGCCAAAGTTTAAACACCACAGGATCCCCCACAGAAGTCACTGCTCCTGAACTTTCTGAATTGCCCCCTTCATTAGTTCAACTATGTGATTTTTATTTTTATTTTTCTGTAAGAGTAGCTTTCAATTATAAAAATAAAGAATTATATTAGATACTGTAAACTAATTACAATATCAAAGGTTTTGCCTTTAAAATTTTTTAGTGGCTCAGAAGACTATTATGTGTAAGCCTCTCTCAGCCTTTATTTTCTCTGCATCTGCTTATTTTTGGAGCTGCAGCACCACTTGTTCATCGCAAATTTGTGCTCTTAACAGCAAACTGCCGTTTATTGTAAGTTAATTTTTACTAAAAGTTTTCAAGTGGGATTACAGCAGTGACATATTTAGAAGCAGTCTAAATCAAATTGTGTAAAAAGTACATATAAAATGAGCCCAGTCAGATTGTGGGTTCTAATTAACAATGCATAATTTCTGTGGGAACATTTTAAGCTTTTCTACTCCTCTGGAATTTCCGAGAACTGTCCACAGTTTTAAACAGCATCTTTCAATGTCAGTATTTTAAGGTCTTACTACTTTTTTGCCATCAACCATGTGTGAGGTAGTAATTTCTCCTGGAAACAAAAAAAACTTGTGTAGGATGATTCTATGTGAAAGGTAATTATTAAAGTTCTGTGACTGGGGGCAGAAGTTATTTAATCACTTTTAATAACAATTCTTCTCCAACACTGGTCACCAGAACTACACCTGCTTGTTGTTATTGCTGCGAGCAATATTAAGACTCCCCATGAAAATCACACTTACCGTGACTCAAATCCCCAATGGTGTGTAGCCAGGCAGTCTTGTGAAGACTTCTCACATTGTTACACACACACCCACACATAGAGCCACTCACAGATGAGCTTGATTCACACTCGGTTCCAAGCGGCAAGAGGAGATTAACGAGGCCTGTCGGCATCTCGGTCTCTCCCAGGTTCACATGCTGCCGCTGCTGCTGATGTGGCTGATGCCATACTCCACCCTTTCTGTGCTGCACGCTGACATTCATCTGGAGATTTGGTAATTAGCCTGCACTGACACATGGTTGCACACATGCTCGTGCACGCACACACACACGGAGTTCTACTGCCATGTATCAATTAAGACATCTAACAGTTTGGTAATTGGATACAACATCAGGAAAAATGTACTTGTCAGTGGAAAAAGAACATTAAGAAGCTGGAGAAATGAGGATACATTGAATCACCATAAAAATGTATCCATTTTTATGGCTTTGCTCGTGTGTGCACATGACACAACCCAGTGTTTTTCCCTTACCAAACAGAACATTAACTCTAATTAACACCCCCACTCCACCACCAATTTTTTACTGTTTTTTTTTTTTTTGTTGTTATTGTTGCCTCTTCTTGCAAAGCTTCTAGAAGCTAATAAACAGTCAATTATATGTTCTTACTTTTCAGAAAGACCCCTTCTACAAGATCCTTATTTCTACGTCAATAATCCCACAAGGGTCCATGCTGTTGTTACATCCGTTGTCGTATTTTGCACTTCATAATGCACCACATATTTCCAATGGGAGACCCGTCTGGACTGCAGGCAGGCCAGTTTAGTACCCACACTCTTTTACTACGAAGCCAAGCTGTTGTAACACGTGTAGAATGTGGCTTGGCATTGTCTTGCTGAAATAAACAGGGACATCCCTGAAAAAGACGTTGCTTGGATGGCAGCATATGTTACCCATGCCCATGGAATAGGTAACTTGGTTGTTCCCCCCATACCATCGGAGATGCTGGCTTTTGAACTTTGCACTGATAACAATCTGGACAGTCCTTTTCCTCTTTGGCCCGGAGGACACGGCGTCCATGATTTCGGAAAACAATTTTAAATGTGGAGTCGTCAGACCACAGGACACTTTTCCACATTCCGTCAGTCCATCTCAGATGATCTCAGGCCCAGAGAAGCCAGCAGCATTTCTGGTTGTTGTTGATATATGGCTTTCTCTTTGCATGGTAGAGTTTTAACTTGCACTTGTAGATGTAGTGATGAACTGTGTTCACTGACAATGGTTTCCTGAAGTGTTCCTGAGTCCACGTGATAACATCCTTTACAGAATGATGTCGGTTTTTAATGCAGTGCCGCATGAGGGGTTGAAGGTCACAGGCATTCAATGTTAATTTTTGGCCTTGCTGCTTACTTGCTGAGATTTGTCCAGATTCTCTGAATCTTTTGATGATATTATGGATGATGAAATCCCTAAATTCCTTGCAATTGTATGTTGACAAACATTCTTAAACTGTTGAACTATTTGCTCACACAGTTGTTCACAAAGTGGTGAACCTCTCCCCGTCCTTGCTTGCGAACAACTGAGCCTTTTGGGGATGCTCCTTTTATACCCAATCATGAAACTCACCTGTTTCCAATGAACCTGTTCACCTGTGGAATGCTCCAAACAGGTGTTTTTTGAGCATTCCTCAGTTTTTCCATTCTTTTGTTGCCCCTGTCCCAGCTTTTTTGGAACGTGTTGCAGGCATCAAATTCAAAATGAGTGAATATTTGCAAAAAACAATAAAGTTTATTTGTTTGAGCATTACATATCTTGTCTTTGTAGTGTATTCAATTGAATATAGGTTGTAAAGGATTTGCAAATCTTGCATTCTGTTTTTATTTATGTTTTACACAACGTCCCAAATTCATTGTAATTGGGGTTGTAGAAATATTGTCACCCACTTAAAAAAAAAACAGAAGACAACCCAAAATGCTGTTGTCACCCTGCCAGGCCTGCATGTGGCACTGTAACACTGCCACAAAAATACACTAGAAACAGGAAACAATATGTGAAGTATATGCATAAAGCTTACATGTCAGGTAGACTCCTGACATGTAAATTTATGCCCTTAAGCATAAATTTTAGAGGGGCATTCTTTCATTTCCTGAATTAATAACCACACGAATGTTACAATATGTGTTACATTTTCTGTGAAAAAAAGTTAGGCTTTATGTTCCTTAATTTTTCTTTTTTTTTTTTTTTTTGTGCATAAAGTTGTCCCCTTTTTTTCTTCTTCCCACAGGTTGAGGTGGTATTTGGTGAAAACAGTCCGGTCTGATAATTAAGTCAGAGAAATGAACGCCTCGCACCCGCCTCCACCCGAAGCTGGAGTATTTTTAATTTTAACTGGGTAAAATTAAACAGACAGACAAGTACATGGCTTTTTGAATTGGATTTCTCATTTTATTTGAAGTAATATTTCTGCAATAATACTTGAG
>JAOXNZ010000098.1:5587144-5597528 GCA_028566095.1 Kryptolebias brasiliensis | reverse complement strand
AATCTGTTCCGGCACATGTAGGTAGCCATCTTCTCTATATGGTATACCTGAGATGCCACAACAGGACAAAAAAAAAAGAAAAATGAAATTGTGATGGAGTCTATGTTAACTCTCTGCATACAAACAGGGATTCTGGGATTTTTGTGTTTTGTTTTGTAGATTTGTGGTGTTCTTTGTTGTTTTTCCATGTTTCCTTGTTGTGTTATTCTGAGAATACTTGAGTTTAAGTTTGTTTTGTTCCTCATTGCACACTCCCTCAAAACTTGCAACATCTGTGGCATTGTGCTGTGATAAAACTGCACATTTTAGAGTGCACATTTTTTTGTGGCCAGCCTAAGGCACACCTGTGCAATGATCATGCTGTCTAATCAGCATCTTTATATGCCACACCTGTGAGGTGGATGGATTATCTCGGCAACGAAGAAATGCTCACTAACACAGATTTACACAAATTTGTGAACAATATTTAAGAGAAGAAGGCCTATTATGAAAATAGAAAAAGTCTTAGATTTTTTAGTTCAACTCGTGAAAAATGGGGCAAAAACAAAAGTGATACGTTAATATTTTTGTTCAGTGTATAATCATTGCTCTTATTAACTCTTCGGTCCATCATCCTGTTTGTCTTGCTGCCAATTCCGTCTGAGCTCCTTGTGTCTTCTGCTAGCAGGGTCCTAATTCAGTGTAAAGGGATTTTAAAAAAACAGCAGATATATATATTTTTTTTTTACTTCTCTTTTCTTTTTGCTGGTCCAAGAAAACACAAAAACGGCTACAACTCAGCCAGTTTTACAGATATGGAGCTACAGTTTGGTGTGGTTGTAGCTGAGAGTGATCCCCAACACATACTCTGAGTGCTGCACATTGTGCAACACCTTTGCCTAAAAGTTTGACTGTCGGCGTCAACCCTGTCATTAATCACAGCACAAATTTTATTGAAACTCTCCAAAAGTGATCACTGGACGTAACGCTCCAACTACATCTATGCAGGTCACATTTAGCCCTCTGCCTTCATGCCAGAGTTTCAGACTAAGATTGTTCTCTGTGGGGAAATAACAGAGTTGTAGCCATTTTGGTCAAACCTTGAAAATATTGTGATGCACGATATTACGCTCAGAGTACGTGTTGTGAATGACTCTCAGCCACCACCACGTCAAAGTTTACGTCAGTATCTGTAAAACTGACAGCCGTTTCTGCGTTGGCTGCGGTGGCCATCCTGAATCAAGTTGACTCCAAAGTTTTATCAGCTGTAGAGGTGTGTTCAATGATCACTTCCTGCTAGATTCATTAAAATGTGTTCAGTAGATCACAAGATATTTTACCAACACACAAACACAGACACGGGCAAAACCATTATTGTCTGCTTTTCACAGGGAGATGATTACAGAAAAGGAGGGTACTAAAAACTAGATAAAGGCAAAGAAACTAGTGTGAAAAAAAACTAGTGTGAAAAAAACCCCCAGCAGATTGTGTTGAACTTTCACTTTAATTCAGTTCTCCGTCCTGGGGAAGCACAGAGCAGAGGGTGACAGTGAAGAAGAAAGATTTCCTTTTACACGAAGTAATGTCCAGCAGAACCAGAACCTGGATGGGTAGTCACCTGTCTTGACCAGCAGGGGGTTTTAAGAACAGGAAAGAGACAGCTAAAATCAAATGCTGTTGGTTTTATGCACCTGCTGGAAAAAACAAACAAAAAAAAAATCACAAAGTTAGTAACAATAATGGTATAATAATTACAGTTGTAAAGAGACCTGTAAAAAGGAAGAAATGTATTTTTTTTCTAATTTTAAACACTGCTGTGAAAACATGTTAAAATTCAAGATATATGATCCTTGTCCTGTAACCAGTTAGTTCAAACCCCTGCTCTGTCCATCTCAGCCATTGTATCCTTGGGCAAAACACTTCACCTGGCTTGCCTACTGGTGGTGATTAGAGGGCCCAATGGCGCCAATTGAATGGCAGCCTCACTTCTGTCAGTCTGCCCCAGGGCAGCTATGGCTACAATGAAGCTTACCACCATTGGTCTTCTTTTATCTTTTACCATTTATATGACCATTTACATACATATATGCACAGTATATAGAATGGTTAATTCATGAGTTATTACGCATAAATAAACATTGACTATGTAGTTTTGGAAGTTCTTAGCCTTTATGGGTAAAGCATTAATACATGTGTTAATTTACAACTTATTAAGCATGAATCATCCTTAATTAATGATGTTTTCAAGGTTACTTACAATTATTACTGATTAAATAAAGTTAAGTAAGGTGTAGTTATTATAAAGTGCTACCCATTTTTTATACACTCTGCAATTTTTATTTCAGTCTTTCCTATAGACCAGATGCTTTGTGTCCTTAATAAAGTCTTAATAATAATAATAATAATAATAATTAAAGCTGGAAGCAGCCTCATATGGTCCTTGCAGCTCAGCGCTGTTCCAGCCTTGTGGCAACCGCGGGAGCTCTGATACCTCCACCCCATCGCCGTCGTCAATGCTCTTGCGCCGTTCCCTCACCCGTCCAATGGGCGGCACATTTGGCAAATCTTCCAGATAGCCTTCAGTCCAGCTTAGTATGAGTCCGGTGGCATGTCTTAAAATTTTGGCAGAAATCCGACCTTCCAGACAGGAGTCATTGTCACTTCCTGTTTTGTGGTGAAGGATTGGCAAGGACTTCCTGTAGGGTTTGATACACGTCGTGTGGTTATCAAGAGTTTGTTGATATGGTTTCAGTCTTATATCATAGACAGGGTGAAGCAAGCGGAGTCACCCAATAATCTTCAGTATTTTCTCTGAGTTGGCGGGCCTTCAGTGATGTCATTAATGTACCACGCCAATGTGTGCAATAGTGCTCCCTGATAATGCACAAAAAAATCTGGTGCAGATTGGATGATGTATCAGGGAGATACAACTGTTGGAATAATCTAGGAGGCGCACTGGAGTCAAATTCCAATATAATACTATTGGCCTCTTTAGAGGTCAACAAAGGTCTATCATATCCAGTTTGGTGCAAATCAAATGATGCATGTGTGATTTAGAGCCAACCGTATGCAAACAGTGAGGGATTGAAATTTGCCATTCTGCCATGCCCACATTATCCAGGCACCAGCCAATGTTGAGAGGATTCATCATCATGTTATTCCTTGTCACTTGACACAGGTTTCAGCCTTTATGAATCAAAGAGTAAAAGTAAGCCATCCAGCAGAAAAAAAAACAGGTGACTTCCTGTTGGAAGGGGGCGGGGCTAAGGTGATGTCACATATTGACCATGTGAATGTGATGAGTGCTGGTTTGTAATGACACAAAGAAAGTCTGATGCAGATGTGATCTTGTATGTGGAAGTTATTACACCTTGATATTTCATGGCGAATGGTCAGATTTTGAGGCTTAGCCACACCCACATGCTTTGATGTAGGCAAAAGAATTTGATAAATATTGACCTTCAATGCCTCAAGACTGAGCTCAATGATTCTGAAGTCTGCATCTCAAAAGCTGTAGGAGGAGTTCCATCAGATACAAAGTGTGTAAAACAGACAAAATTGCGGCTTTGATCCATTCATGTTCATTAGGTCAAAGGGGTCAGATGGGGACCATTCAAAGTCAAACATTACACTCCCTATTGTCAGGGGGCGTGGCCTAAGTGATGTCATGATGTGATTATTGAGTATTGTAGGGAATCAGATGTGGATCAATCATTGAAGGTTTGGTGTCTCAGTGAGTTTTTGTGTAGGAGATATAACAGTTTCGTGTTTCATGGCAAGATGTGAAACTTTGAGGCCTGGCCACGCCCCTTCAGCATGCACAAAAACTCACTGTTTTGATAACTTTTATTAGCCATGCCTTATGAGCAAACTGACCAAGTTTAAAATCAATCGATTGAAATCTCTAGGAGTTCGATCAAATGCGGAGACTGTCGACGTCCAAATTAGTGTAAAAATCCGACCTTTGATCCAAGATGGCCGACTTCCTGTTTGGTGTAGAACATGGTTGCAAGAGAGTTTTCTGTACATCTTG
The DNA here is from genome assembly GCA_028566095.1 of Kryptolebias brasiliensis. Taxonomy (NCBI): domain Eukaryota; kingdom Metazoa; phylum Chordata; class Actinopteri; order Cyprinodontiformes; family Rivulidae; genus Kryptolebias; species Kryptolebias brasiliensis. Next base: position 5,593,516 of record JAOXNZ010000098.1, on the reverse strand, counting down.
GCGACTTCTACAAGTGTACCAAATTTCATGCTTCTACGACAAAGTGGAGGGTATTTTGAAAGCTGCTGGGTGGTGCTGTTGAGCCGTTTCTGTTGCAATTTTTGCGACAACCTTAAAATTTGTAATTTTCATGCAGGCCGGATGCATCTGCCAAGTTTGGTGAGTTTTTGTTTATGTTTAGGCCTCCAAAAAGCCAATTTATTTGACAGAAGCATAATAAAAAGAAAAATAAACACTATGATTACAAGCGCAGTAGCGCTTAGCTGCTCGGGCCTAATAATAATAAAAATAAAAGAAAGAGGACTCACGTTTATGTTTAGTGAATGTGCTGCTTGCTGCTGTACTGTTGTATCACTCACAAACATAGGCTACATAGAGAGGGGCGTCTGTCAGACAGGGCAGGGGAGTGATTCGTACAATGAACAAACTGACGATTTGTGCCTGTGCACACACAGAGAACTGCCACTGAGGAGTGACTCCTTTCCATAGTACTTTACTGGCAGTGGCTCTGTGTCACTCACTCACATACTGCATGAATGAACTGCATGAATTGAGTGATTTGTTGAATGAATGTTTTGAACAAAACATTTTAATGAAATGATTTTAGTGATTCAGTACACTCAAAAGAACTGCTATTCTCATCACTAATCAAAAAATAAATAAAAGTGTGATTTCAGGTATTTCCGTAAAATACCTGCTCATGTCTAGATGTCTAACCCCTGACTCAGATTTATTTTTAGATAAAAAGAAACTTGTGTGCCTTCATGAGTAGAGCCTCAAAAGTTTCCTAATCAATAAATAAACAGTGATGGTCGCTGGTTTGCACTGCGGCTCAAACTTGTAAAACAAACTTACAAAAGCGGAAAGTTTGCATTTAACTTTATATTGTCCAGCCCATGGGCTGACTTTAGTTTTAATTTTCCAATAAAAGCTCAGGTGTCCGTAAAGGATCCACACTAATTTATGCTCCTTTGTCTAGGGTTGAGTGGAGATTAATAACAAATTTTGAGATCAAACTTAGTTTAACCTAATATTTAGATTTCAAACACACCTTTCACTCATCCAAAAGTATAAAGGATAAGACAAACATTAATACAACTAGAGATGGGATTTATGTCTCTTTGAAGAAATCTGGATCTTGCAATCCATTACTTTCAAAGTAAGTGGTACTGCCAGTAACATAGTACAGCATACATTGTTATAAATCAAGAGCTCTTTACTGCCTGTGACTCGGCCCCCTTTATTTGTGTTAAAAAATCTGTTCAAAAGATTATGCTTGACTATGAACATTACATCTCTAAACACAACTGGTTCAGAATAATGATTATAATAGCTTTCTGAAATGCAAGTTATCAGAAATTTAAAAAAAAAAACATACATAAAAAGATGACGTTCTTTTCAAATTCAGCACATCAGAAAAAAGTATTCTATGATAAAAGTAACCATACATCAGTCAAATTAGAAATTCTGTAGCCTTCTATGGCTCTTCAAAGCTATGCAAAAATAACATGAAACACCAAAATTAAAAAGATTAAAAATAAAAAATTCAACCATCAAAATATTTATCAGTTCAGTGTATCTCTAACACTTCCTGGGAAAAAGAAACACACATTAATTAAAATGATTAGCATTTACGCACAATTAGATTATACAATGATATAGTGAAAGCACATAAAACACAAGGGAAATTAATAAAGGAAATTATTAAAGAAAGAAATGTCCACATCAAAGATTTATGAGTACTTCTAAATATTTGAGGTTTTGAACCGAAGTTAAACACACAACTTCCACGAGTTTCCTTTGGCTCTCTCTGCCTCAGGATGACCTATAAACTTTAGGTTTCACTATCTCCTTACTTCTGCTCACTGTCAGAAAAGATGAGGAAGCATTTTAATTCAAGCAACCTTTGGTCTTGATAGCAATCAGGATTTTAATGATCTCTGATTGGTTAGGCTGAACTACCAGTGTTTCTGACCAGAGTTATGATGTGCTCTAAATCTGTACTTTTAGGATAGAGGCATCTTTGTTAAGATTCTGGTGTAAATTCAGATAATGTTTTAAGTGAAGCTGCTCTTTTTGTTGGCTCAGAAAGTGCGACGGGATCAAAACTATCTAAACACATTTAGGCTCTACTGCAATCAACAAAGCTATTGAGATATAATCATCAACAATGGGAATAATGCCACAAAAGTTTCACCTAAATAGAAACATTTTTAACTTAGATGCTGATAAATTCACAACCATTGAGAGTTAAATATGTGGCTCAACAGAGCTGAATCTCTTGTTGGTCTGGCTAGAGTGTTAAAATGAAACTCAAGGTTGTTGTTTTCACTTATTAATCATATGCAGTAATATATTTTTAAAAAATCATATCTAATTTACAACACAGTAATAGTTTAGATTTTCACTTGTACTGCAAGTTCCCTGCTTCTATGACTACATATTCAAACAAACTGGTTAATTAGTTAAATAATCAGTTTGTTTGCTATGAGACCCTATTTTAACTTGCATACAAAGTGTGCAAGTTACAATAGGTTGTGTGTTTAACTTTGTTTGAAAACCTCAAATAAGTAAAAGTACTCACTAATCTTTGATGTGCTAAAAGAAACACACTATGAATCCCACTAATGACTAATTTCCTTATAAACCTTTGAATCAGGTACCAAAGTATTGCTTTTTTTCATACTTTTCATACTTGGCTGGAGCTTCAGCCCATAACTACTTGTTTGCCTGTTCCCTGCCTGCTCCTCATGCTTACTCTACTTTGTATTTTGTTTTGCTGCCCTGCCATCCTTTTATTTTGTAATTAAAATTTTTATTTTTGCATCCAGTCCTCCAGTTCAGTCCACATCCTTGGGTCACCCAAAGCCAATTCCTGACAGAGTACTTATTGAAGAGAAATTTCAAACACAGAATCAGATTTATTGGAACAGGGAAACAACTACAGTGAGACAAGATAAATGCCACTGATCTAAAATATGCAGCTCTGAATTAAATTCAGAACCCAGCCTCATCTGACTGAAAACCTTCTTATCCAGAGGGACAACAATGTGAAATCCTGTATGCATCCAGGCCGCAACAACTGCCAATAAAACAATCACTTACCATTTCACATTATACTGGCACAAAACATTGACTGCTGAGTACAAAATGACAACTGGTACTAGTAGGATTTGCCGAAGGTATGATTTGACCAGCAAGCATCAAGGAGTTGTTCAATATGACAAATAGTGAGTTTGTCATATTGAACAACTCCTGTTGTTCAATATGACAATACATTTTTTCAATTCAATACATTTTTTGTGATACAAAACTGTCCCTGAAGAAGTTGTTTTATATTTTATTATATTCTACCACAAAGAAATGTTTCTAGCCTCCCTGTTTCTTTTGTTTGTTTTTATTAAAATTTTCAGATTCATGAATTCTTCAGGAATTGTGGTTTGGGCACTGACCCCAGATATATCACAAATAATCTCTGCTCACATCAAAATAATACACAATAATGTTGTCTCTCCCTTGATTATACTATTTTCTCCATGTTTTGGATCTTTTTATGGCCTAAAACATCCATCCATTTTCTTTACCCGCTTTTTCCATTCGGGGTCGTGGGGAGCCGGTGCCTATCTCCAGCAGTCACTGTGCAAGAGGCAGGGGACACCCTGGACAGGTCGCAACTCCATCGCAGCGCCGCATAGAGACATCCATCCATTTTCTTTACTCGCTTTGTCCATTCCAGGTCATGGGGAGCCGGTGCCTATCTCCAGCAGTTACTGTGCAAGAGGCAGGGGACACCCTGGACAGGTCGCAACTCCATCGCAGGGCTACATAGAGACAGACGAGACAAACAACCAGTCACACTTGGTCTGTGGGAGGAAACCGGAGTACCCGGAGTAAACCCACGTGTGCTCAGGAGAACATGCATACTCCACCCAGAAAGGCCCCAGGCCGGGATGCGATCCTGCAAACTTCTTGCTGGGAGGTGACAGCTCTAACCACTACGCCGCTGTGTCATCTTGGCCTAAAACAGTTAGTGTTTAATAAGCAAGAAAACACAAAATGAATAAAAGATTTACAAATCCAATAAACTGGCAAAATTTTGATTAGGCAAACAGTAGCTAAAATCCAGATGGCCAGATACCTGGAAAAAAAACAGGAACACATTTGGTGACTGGAGACTACAGCAACAGGAGACCTGAAACAGATTTCTGGGTAATGAGAGTCTAAACATGAGTAAATGCAAGAATCATTAACATGACAAATCTAAGGCCACCACTGAAGCAAAAAACAATTTTGGAGTCAGAGCAGGTCAGTAAAGAAGGTAGAACTCCACAGGAAGGCAAGCAAAAGGTTAGTGACTAATGTAGAACCACTGCTGGTGCTCAGCAGGGCAGGAACAATTTGCAGTTTTGCTTACTAAAATCTAGGATACATTTAAATTATTTATATAAGGAAAGAATATGAACAGTCCTGCTCATATAGGACAAAAAGAATGCAATAAATCCTCAAGTCAATAGCGTTGATGATATCCAGCTAACATCTTTGCAGCATGTTCCATATGTGCACATTTTAGGAAACACTTCAGTAGCATTCAAATTTGTCATTTTGATTTACAAAAAAAAGCTACAGTGAAATAATGAAGTAGAAAGTTCTACTGTTGAAGGCCTCACTGTGCAGAGACTGAAATCCACCCAACAAGACCAATCTCTGCTGCAAGGTTTACTCCTACCACATCACTGCATTTATCATCTGGTATGTCGGTGTAATTATTATGTTATTGTGCACAGTCACTGGGATGAAGCTGTTTACAAATTGGTAGAACTGGTAAAAGAAATAAAATAAAAAAAAATAGATGTGGAACCTAAGTTTATTTTTGTGTTTTTGTGGAGGTGCCTTTGATTCCCAAATCTGCAGATACACACCATGCTGTCAGGTTTTGAGGATAGTTGGACCCAGAATGCAGACTGACATGTGGAACTTCAAGAAAAATGGCTGGCATGGCAGCAAAATGTACAAGGAACTAAGGCTACGTTCACACTGCAGCCAAGTGCGACCAACTTCAGGTTTTTTTGCCCCCTATGCAACACATATCGGAATGTTTCATGGCAGTGTTAAAGTGACAAATCCGATTTTTTCCATATTCAACTGAGGTCTTTTCTGTATGTGATACTGAATCGGATACATATCTGATGTTTTTCAAAGGGACCGCAGTGTGAAAGTTTGTGTCGCATTTAATCTGACTTTTATTGTTAACATTTGTGCTCTTTTTCTTCTCCGTCTTCTTTTATCTTTTACCATTTGGATGCACAGTTGGCCCCAATTGGACAGCAACTTTAGAATCAATACACACATGCTAACACTTGCAGCGTCCATATTTCTTTTGTAAACAAAATGTGCAGAATGTGACGTCATATCTTCTTCTGCGCATATGGGTCATTTAGGGAAGTGGAGACAGTTCACACTGGAGTTTGATGGAGGTTGCATTTGAAATGTAGTGTGAACGAACACTCTTAATAATAATGGGATTCGAGCAAAAAATCACAAATGAGCATTAAGACCTGCAGTGTGAACGTAGCCTAATAGAAAGAACACAGAGTAACACAAGTAGAAAACCTGAGGGCTGCTAACGCTGACAATGCCCAACTAAGTAACAACAGGAAAGCACAGAATATAAAGAGACAACTAATAAACTAAACTTACAATCACCTGGTGAGAAAGGAACTAGGGACAAGTGAAAGTGGGTGGGGCAGGAGAGAACTGAAAACACAGGGGAAGACACTGACACAAAGAAATACATGAACACAGGGATTAGAAACCAAAACCACACAGGAAACACCACAAGAGGATACAAAAAATAAACACAAATACAGAACCTGATACATGCAAATAGTCGATATTGAAACAGTCAAAAGTCTTAATATTTCTGATTCTTGGGTACACATCTATATGCAGTTCAGTTGTGACAATTAACGTTTAACATTTAACATTAACGTTGAACATTTTTCTGTTTGTCATTACTTCTGCACAAGTGTAAAACTAAAGATTATCTCCTCCAATTTTATATAAAGTCCATACCACTCTTGGACTAAGGACAACAAACACACAGTTGTTGGGTCAAGTAACTGATATTTCTCAAATTACAGGGAAACTCTTATCTTTACTGGCTGACAACATCTGCATTTATAGGATCACATTAAAATTAAAAGTGAAGATGGGACAAACTTATTTCACATTTGAAGAACAAACTGTGCACTACAACAGGACAACAAAGACAAGCAAGGAGACACAAACAAAGCATTTGTTTTGTGAAATTTTGTTCTTTAAAACCAGGACTCGGAAGAGAGATCAGCACAATGATCAAACACACACTGTTCT
>JAOXNZ010000098.1:5367282-5377707 GCA_028566095.1 Kryptolebias brasiliensis | reverse complement strand
AGAAGCACCCCCTAAAAATACTGACCAATTAATATAAAAAATCCTTCCATTCAAATAATGCTGTCAACCAACACAAAAGGTTACAAGAAACAAAAAGACAGAAGAAAACAGTCCACTTTATATTGAGTGTAATATTTGAAAGTCACAGATGTGGATAAAATAATCACTAAACTTGTCTCAAGGTCTTTTAATAATAAGTGCATGTTTTATTCTATTTTTTTTTGTTTGTAGTTAATTGTTTCACAGATTTTTTATGCTTAGAGTTAAGTTGATTTTTTTTAGCATAGTTTTTTTTATTTATGGGATGGGAAATCAAAAAGAACTTCATTGCTCAGTGTAACCAACTAGTTTTGCAATGTATGTGACAAACCTCTTGAATCTTGATTTCATTTGGCCACCAGATGACACTGTCGTGAGGTGTTCTGACTGCTACAGAAGATTGAAGCTTTCTCTAGAACAATTGTTTCAAGTGATACAATCGCTCAAACATTTCATTTCTGCCATCACTACTTACCAGTAACCTGGGGAGAAGCGGGAGAAAGACAGTTATTTCTGTCACACGCAGAGTTCACTGGCACCTTCATACATTGCGCATGAACCACAACTACTCTTCCTCTTCTGTACTTGTGTTGGTGGTTGACATTTAAGTTGAGTGTATTACCACCACCATCTTTTTGGTTGGAGAATTACCTGTTTGAACAGTGTTGTTGAATTGAACACCTGCGTACAGAAATAGTTTTACAAAAACATTGCAGGCAAAGCAGCAGTTGGGGTGGCCAGCAGGGTGTCCAGATATTAATATATGGTGGACAAGGCCACCATTGGTCACCCCCAGGCTCTGCCATTGTATCCGGGTCACATGGAGCTGGTGCCTATCTCCAGCATTACTGTGCAAAAGGCCAAAAGGCAAAAGACCTTGGTCAGGTCACAAGTCCATAACACATAGAGACAAACGAGACAACCATTCACGCTCCCTTTGTTCATGTTACATTTTCTGATGCTGCCGGATTTGAATCTTTTGCACAGTGCTGGAGATAGACACCAGCTTCTCGTGACCTGGAAAGGAGAAGCAGGTAAACCCATTCTTAAACTGCTCCTTATCCACTTCTGTCCTTTAGTCAACATCAGCTAAAGTGATTGAAGCTTTTATGAAAGAGTTCAATGCTGTGGAGTCCTGGCACTTTTTAAATCCAGATAAGAAACAATACTATTTTTTTCAGGCATATTCACCATACCTACACTTGCAATGATTTTTTTATTTAGTTGACAGCAGGCTGCTTTCATCAATTTCAGACAGTAAATTTGACTCTGTTGTAGTCTCAGACCAAGCTTCAGAATTTATGAAAAAAAATTCTAGAAATTTGCTGATGCAAGACCATCAGGGTAATTGCTGGCTCATCAAATGTGACAGACATCTTCATCTCAGCTAAAACACGAGTTTAAACTGGTTCAGGAGTAACATCAGTCCTATTGGAAATTAATAAAACTTTAGTAGAATTTTAAAAGCAGCTGTACTCATCTGATTGCTCTCAAGTATATGCAGACCTGATCTCCTTCCTCATTGTCATTAACACTCTTGCTCTGGATCAAAAACCAGCAAAGGAACTGGAATGCCTTTTCACAGCAACCGAGCTTGAGGCTGCATTCAAATCTTTACAAAGAAGTGTTGTGGAAAAAATCTATTTCCAGGCACTGTTAGATAAAATCACTAAATCAGGTTTATTTATGTATGGTGCACAACATACAGAGAGCCTTAAAGAGAATTAACAATTAACATCAGAGTCCCAACTCCAAAGGGGAAGCTCCAAAACAAAGCTCTGCCCCCAGAGTCCACATAGGAGCTTATTTCGAAGATATTGGAATGTTGGAAGGCAAGGAGGAGCGAGGGAGAAACAAGGACAGTCTGCTTCCCATGAAGAGAAACAGGGTCATCTGGTGAGAACTCATAGGCCTTGGAATTCAGACATAACATAGTCATGACTTATCAGCAGTAGGTGTTACCTTATAAAAAAACTTTCCCACCACATTCCCCTTTTGATTATAGAAAATATGTAATATTTGATATTAATCACATATCAAGTTTATTCCATTCCCCTCCTATCATGTCAAAGGAAAATACCATTCAGTATGAGGAATTGTTTTAGGAGCTGTTTCCAACCAATACCTAAGAGCCATGAGAACAAATCAGAAGGGGGAGCATGATCAGTGACAAGAGCGTCCCTGAGAGTTGTCAGGTTGGACAATGCAATGGCAATAGCACCGCCATCATCATCATTAGCTGGAATGAAGATACAGCAAGAAGTACCAACCGTAACACAAACCCCTCCTGTTGAAGCCGTTAGCTGATCCAGAACCATTCTGTTCTGAAGAGTCATAAGTCTTAAAGCAGCTAATTCAGTTTTAATTCTTACTAGGACAGTTAACACATCATTAACAAAGGATTCGAATTGGTAATTCAGGGTTTCAATTCGAAGCATAACTTTACCAACCCCTTAGGATGGAAGAAATGATAAAAAGATCTTTTGATCCTAAGTCCACAGCTTTTTATCCAATGGAATATTAGAACCCCAAACTGAATCATGTGGGACTGTGACTGATCTGGGAAGACGTCGGTGTTGATTGTTTATATTTACAGCGCTGACAACATATGAATGTTTTGCGGCTATAACTGGGGCACACCTACCAGCCCAATTACCTGGAAGAGCCAGGTAGAGGAAATATCTGCAGAGCCAGTATAAGTTTACCCGGGGCAGAGTGCCAAGAACATCTGGTACCTGGTAATAGGGTGAACAAGGTGGTCCCTAGAAGAGCTTGTGAAAAATTAAGAGAAGCATTATTAGCATACGAAGTGCAGGGAACAAGCACAGTCTTACAATGTATATGTGGTATGTTACCTAAGAAAATGGGAGTGTTATATAACAGAGTAATATTTGAGTTAGCATAACATTCAAACTTTAACCTGGGGGGGATATGAACAGGAACAAGAAATGGTTCCTCGAGGGATGAATTTATCGTCTGAAGAAAATTTGTGAACCCTCTGCAACCGGGTGAAGTCGGAAGGGGATACACAACTCTGGTGTGTGCAGCAACAATTTGGTTAAGAAGGAAGTTCTGATAGGTAGAAGTCAAAATGTCTGGGAACAGATTAGAGCTGTTTCGATATGGCTGTGGAATCACCAAAGGTGAGGTTGCAGCTAAGGGCACATGAGAACAAACATAACAGTCTGACCTGTCCTGCGCAATGTACTTAGCATATCTGTACCATAAGTTTAAGGTGTAGGGGGTGGAATGTTTACCTTGTAACTGAACAGTAGATAGCCATTTAACACCATGTGGTTCATGTGAAGGTAGATTTTCTACCTGATCAGGGAAAAATGATCACTCTGGTGGTGAAAAGAATAGAGGTGACAGAGCCTTTTCTGTGGCAGCACCTAGACTGTGGAACAGTCTCCCTCTCTCTGTAAAACTTTCTCGGTCAGTAGGTCAGTTTAAGCCTAGACTGAAAACACATCTATTCTTCCTGGCTTTCAACCAACACCAGTTAAAGAGGAAAGGTAAAGGGGAAATGAAATTTGCAGACACTGAAATTAAACTTTGGTACTTTCTACCAATTTTTAAAAATTGTCTTATTATTTTTATTTAACTGGATTATTTTCTGTTTTATTTTTTATCTACTTGTGATTTGTTGTGAAGCACTTTGGTCAGCTGTGGCCGTTGTAAATGTGCTATACAAATAAATTTTGATTAGATTTGATTGACATAACCAATCACTAACGTTGAACCTCTGTCGTTCTTGACCTCTGTCGTTCTTCACCTCTTCTGGTATTGAAGTCAAGTTTAACTCTCCATTTGGACTAACAATAGTTCTGTAGATAGAGAGCTTTTCCCTGCCGTCTTGTTTAAAAACAGCAATTGCTTGTTGTTCAGGATGTTATCCTCTTTGGTGTCAAAGATTACCAGCACTTAACGCCAATTTAGTGAGATAATTTTTCTTACCAAGAAAGTTGTCTGTTGTTCTCTTCACTTTGTGCTTCTGTTGTTGTTTCCCAGACACACTTATGTTCGTCTTGATGTTTGTCATACTGTGGCTCTGGTACCCGTTTACAATGACTGGCGTGAATCCACGTTGCTCTCTCTGCGACTTTGACAGCGGTGTGTGTCACAAGCAACACTTGAAATGATCCTTGTCAGCGCTTGGAGTTCCTTGGAGATTCTTCTTCTGAAGTTTTTTACCACTACCCAGTCACCTGGTCTGATAACATGGAGTTGAGTGTCAGCAGGACCTGGTAGGGCATATCATCATCACAGATAGCAGTGGAAGGGAGGACATTCATATGGGGTCCCAATCCCAAGTTAGGAGGTCTGCCAAACACAATTTCAAAAGGACCAAGGTTGACTCTGGCTCTTCTTCACATACTCATATAAGTTAGGATGACTGGAAGGGCTTTTACCCATGACAGATCTGTTTCCTCACAGCATTTAGCTAGTTTTGTCTTTAGGGTTGCATTTTCTCTTTCTACAGCACCAGCACTTTCTGGGTGATAGGCACAATGAAATTTCAGAGTTGTTTGCAAAACTTTCCCACTTCAATTAGTGCTGCATTAACATAGTGTGTGCCATTGTCACTGCTAATTCTGTCTGGAATACCCCATTGTGGCATAATTTCTGTCAGTAAGGCTTTAGTTACTGTGTGAATGTCTGCTTGCTTTGATGGAAAATCATCTATTCATTTGCTAAACATGTCAACAATAACAAGCAAAAACTTCTTTCCTCCTGCTGGGGACAGTTCAACAAAATCCATCATTAAATAGTGAAAAGGTTTGTCAGGCGGAAGATGTGCAGCCTGTGAAGTCTTTGTTGCCTGCCCGGTATTGAGAGTTGCACAAATCATGCACGACTGACAATATTTTTCCGCAAAAGAACTGAATCCTTTTGTAAACCAGTTATACGTAAGTGCAGATAACATACCAGTTTTTGAGACGTGGTCAAGACCACGTGTCAACTTGGCAAAGTGTGGAAAAAAATGTTTTGGAAGATGGTCTGTTATTTGGCCCCATCCACACTCCATTTTTAAAAGTAGCACCAAGGGATTTCCAGACTCTCCTCTCATCTGCTGAAGCAAAAGTCTGCAGAGCCTCAATGTCAGAGAGGGTAGGGGGAGTTGGTGAGTTTGTGTGAAATGAGTTCACCATTAAAGGCCTCTGTGCAGCCAGTTTTGTGGCTGCGTCAGCTCTTGCAATACCCTGGGCAACTGGGTCATCTGAGCAGTCTGTGCAGAAAAGAGTTTAGGTAAAGAGCCAGAAACAAGCATTTCATGCAGAGAGCAAACAGCAAAACCAACACGGTTAGTTCCAATAGCAGAATCACGTGATGCAGAATCATCCACAAACAATATCAAGTCAGGGTTAGTCAGAGGTGCATCAGTCAGATCAGGTCTAGGTGTGCAAACCTGTTCCAACACAGCTTCACAGTTATGTTTTTCATCATCATTAGGTGTCGGTAAGAGAGTTGCTAGATTAAAAACAGTGCATCGTTTCACAGTAGTGTTAGACATGTCCAAAAGAATTGATGTATATCTGAGCCATCATGCGGCTGAAAGATGTGAAGTTTTCTGTTCTAAAAGGATCATTGAAACAGAATGTGGTACCAGCAGGGTGAGATTTGCATATCCTACAATGTTGCGGAAAGAAAGAACAGCCCTTTCTGCTGCCGCCACTGCACAAAGACTTCCAGGTAGACCCTGTCCTACAGGATCTAACTTTGCTGAAAAGTATGCAACAGGTCTCATTTTTCCTCCATGTGATTGCAGCAAAACTGATGTCATGCATCCATTTTTCTCATCTACAGCTTGAATAAATGGTTTTTTTAGATCAGTTTGGGGGCAGTCTGAAGTGCAAGTTTTAGCTGTATGAAGGCAGATTCAGCTTCTGCAGACCACTGATAGTGTCATCAGCCCGAAGCAGATTACTGAGATTCCTCAAAGGACTCTCTAAGACAGAATAGTTTGGAATGAAATTCCTGCAGTAAGATGTAATGCCCAGAAAATATATGAACTGTTTGTTTCTTTTTCCACAGGTCTGGGTATAGTAGGCCTTTAACACAGAACAAATGTTGGTCGTCCCTGTTAGACACTGGAGAGAGAGGAAAGAAAAGGGAGGGTGTGTGTGTGTGTGTCTGTATGTGTGTGGTGTGTGACTCCTTTTCCCTCTGTTTGAAGGGAGAAGAGAAAAACCAATGGTTAAAACTGGGTTTCAGATTTTTAAGAGAATAACCAATTTTAGCACAAAACATGTAACAGACAAGTCAAAACAAAACACAACACAAAATACAACCCAAAACACAGAACACAAAACAGCAACCAAAAGGAACCTATTAATCTAATTTGTTGACCCAATTGTTAATTTGTTGATGCTAATTAATTCCCAATTTTATGTGTGTACACAAACTGTAAAATTTTATATTTAGGGTTTGTACAGGTGCTTGAAATCCTTGAAAATGCTTGAATTTAACAAGGTGTTTTCAAGATTTAAAAAGTGCTTGAATTTTACACTTGAAGTGTACAAACCCTGTATATTAATAATAATAAAAAAAAGGTTGTAGATGTAGATGTTGTAGATCAACTCCAACCCTGGTGGTGAAAGACATTGAATCTGTTTCAAAGCAATAAAACATTACAATTTAAAGAAGAAATGAAAGTCGAATGGATTTGTGTCACTTTATAATGGTCATTTAATTTTACTTCCTCCTTTTGGACTTTAGATTTAGAAGGTTTTCCAGCACTAGCAACTTTTGTTTGAGCTTCACTTGATCTGTTTTTTTTTGTTTGTTTTCTTTTTTAACATGTCAAAGTAAATTTGTCTTAGGCCTCAAAAATCTATAGGAACGTCAGATAGTACTTTAGGTAGTAAAGACAGGTCTGTTTCTGATAAAAAAGCATGCTTTAAAATTTTAATCTGTGGGAAGCATCAATTCCACAGTTTTCTGACAGTGCACTGTATGATGAAATGTTTTAATGCTGACTGTCGCACAGAAAACATCACATTTGGGTCAGCAGGTGTAATGATCCAATCAGTTTCATTTTTACATGCATGTACAAATGACCCCACATCATTCCATTTAATTTGTTGTGATTTTACTAAAGGAATTTGAGGGTAAGACTCAGGAACACAGAAAATCTGCTAGTCTGTGAGGCACACACACACACACAGTTACTGTGTGTGTTCCAAAACAGGACAGATACTGACAGATTTTCAGACAGAACCATTTTTTCCTCATACTTAAAATCAGTTTCTAGTGAGACATTTGAAATGCAGCTCAAGTCATCAGGATGTTTTACATCTGAAAAAGGAGAGACTAATGTTTTTGCCACTTCCACAAGTTGCTGTGAAAAGGATGATTTTGGAAGTTTCCACTCATAAACAAAGTTAATGGTAGATGAGTAAAATTGCAAGGCTGTGTGAGCCAAGCTGTGTGACACAACTTTTCCACCTTCCAATGTTGAGATAAAGTAAATCCTTAATCTACACATCAGATCTCGCCCCATGGGACACATCACTGACATCAAAAATTAATGTTTAAAGGAGAACCCTTCAGGAGTTATACACCCTATACGTGTTGTAGTTCTCTCCTTCACCACTTGACCTGAGGCAGATACAGTTCCCACTAAGTTTTGGTGTAACATTAAATTCTTTTGTTCTTATTATTGATAATGTTGCTGCTCCTGAGTCAACCATGAAAGAAACCCTTTCCCCTAAAATAGTCAACTCAAAGCTGGGGAAAACTTTGTATGCACCAGAAATGAGCATAAGTTAGTGTTTTTTTTTTTTGTTCAAATGTCTCCTTTAATTCAGAACTGGCATTTAAAGTCTCGTCATAGTCAGCAAGCAGTTCTTCTTTGCAGGAAATGGAAGAAACAGGATAACCATTCACTTTATAATTAATATGCTGCTTTCTGCTGTCAGAAAGACAAAGGAGAATTATTGAATTTATGACATTCAGCAAGCATTTCTTCATTGCAATCAGCAGTAGGAACATTTTCACCTAAAATACTTGTATGCGTGTGTTCTACATTACCCTCGGTTGACTAAACTGCATTGTTTCTGATCTGAGGTCATGTCGAGGAGGTTGAATACTGTCTTCCCTTCTCCCTTTTTGTCCATGTCTTGTTGAAAACTTGTTTTGGACGCTGATTCCTTCCATCATCATCACTAGATTGTTCTTTATCATCATCAGGCATGTCAACCCCTGTCTCTTCTCTAGCAAAAGTTGTTGCTGCAGTTGTTGGCACAGACGTTGTTGACAGTTGAGAGGCCTCAGCTGTCTCTGGAGGTTGTGTTAGGGGGTGATCAGCAACTGCTTCTGGAGGTGCAGAATGAGGTGTCGCTTGTCAGGGTCGTGAATAGGGCAAGGCGTCAAGATCAGGTTCCAACACGGACAGCGCACCCAAGTCCGGGTATAACCGTTTAAAGACAGGAGCAGTGTTACATCCCGGCTCGGCCAAAGGGGTAAAGACGTGACATTTAATACTCCCAGACTGTTTTAGTTGGTGAAAGGGAAAGGTGTTTAGTCTTGTTTGGCTTAAAAATTGGGTGAAAAGTAAAGTTACAATGAACAAAAACTGCAAACAAGTGTGTGGCATGTGAAAGAAAAGTAACTACCACCAACGAACACAAATTCCATTCAAAACAAAAGTTGGGTCTCAACTTAAAGTGCAGCCAACTTACTCCCAAACACAAAAGTCTAAGTAAGGGCTGAAAACCAAACAAAACACAGAAGTACCAGAGAACGAACAAACCCAAGATACTTCTAGAACACAAACCAAATTACAAGTGCGGTTTCTACGTATAAAACACAAAACCACAACACAGAAAACTATCAAGCCTAACAAAAGCTACAAAGCTTAAACCAGAGGCACACAATCAGCAACAAGGCGTACTGTTCAAACAAAGGAACAGCCGCGCTGGTAAAAGGAAGTGAGGGTTTAAATATAACAGTATATTTATAATATAACAGTAGCTGTTGCTTTTCTCATCTGGTGTTGCTGCCAATTTTCTTCTGTGTCCCCCTTGTGTATTGAGCCACATACCTATTCAGATAATGTTTTTGCTGTCTGTGAGCATGTTTGTCTGTCTACTAGCCAAATATTTCATGAACCAGGGGATGGATTTAAATAAAATTTTTAAAAATTAATAATTGCATGTACATCTATGACTAATTAATTTTTAGGCTCAGTCCAACTTAAGATGACTGCCACAGCTAACCCAAAACAAAAATGGCTGTAACTTGGTGTGGTAGTAGTTGAGCCCCAATGCAACCGTCAAGTACAAACAGATTGTGTGACATCGCACATAATGTTGTTTTTAAAGTTTGAACTAAATGGTTTTGATTTTGTCTTTTTTCTCACCATAAGATGATCTCAGTTTAAAACTCTGGCAAAAAATTGTGGACTAATGTTTTAATTGTTGAAAATGTGTCACTGAATCAACATAGATTGAAGTTGCCATGTTGAAATGGCAGCCTGAAATCAATGCTGTTTTAATACTGTATTGGTTTTTAATGTGGTGGAAGTTTTTGTGTTTTATATCTCCTTTGAAAAGAGAAGCTACATTTTATGAACCTCGACCAGCTCTGATTCAACACTGACTCTCATGTGTCACTAATGGGGATTTTATGTCCTTCCACTACGTTTTTCATGTTTTTCCTCAGAAACCAGCAGACAACTATAACTTTGTAAATTTTTTACCATCCTAAAGGTACGAGTGGCTCGATGACTGATACTAAGACAGCTCCTGGGTTGTTTGTGTTGCATAGCAACTACAATGATGAATGCTTATTTTTGCAGTTTGATGTGCCACTCTCTGGTGACTGATGATGATCACTGATGCAGTTTGTATCTCATAAAGAGAAAACAGCTCATTATTACCCATATGGTAAGTGTTTGCATAATGCAGTATAGGTCTAATATATATTAATTCATATTGTGACAAGAGCAATGCTCCATGGTGAGCACAGATCACAGCCAGAAGGCATTGCTTTGAATTAACCAGTTAGTTCCTGTTTCAACTCTCTGCTGTGGCGAGGATGCTAGAGTTCAAACAGCCGAAATGAAAATGAGTTTTCTCTTTAAGGTGGCAGTGGTCACACTGAAAGTACGAATAAGAAAACAAACCATCTGTTGGGAGCTTGGAGCTGCTGCTCTTTAACATCAGATAAGATGCATCGTGACCAAACCTTTTACTGAAAGGTTTTCAGATAATAACTTCTCTGAAAAATAAAAAAGCACTGACATGGTGAACCCAAAAAACCTCTGTAAAAACACATAGTTATATTGCAAGTTGTCAATTGTACTTACTAGGGATGAGCGAGTACACCACTATCTGTATCTGTATCTGTTCAACCATCTAAATTATCTGTATCCGTATCTGT
>JAOXNZ010000098.1:5270153-5282132 GCA_028566095.1 Kryptolebias brasiliensis | reverse complement strand
GATGGACTTGCGACCTGTCCAGGGTGTCCCCCGCCTCTCGCACAGTGACTGCTGGAGATAGGCACCCACTCACCGGAATGGAAAAAGTGGGTAAAGAAAATGGATGGATGGAAATCCATCTATCCATATTTTTTTTACTCACTTCGAAAAGTTAAAAAGACTCTTCATTTCCAGTTTTGAATAGTATATATAATTTTTTGAGCTAAAATATAACTAGTCTATAAAACTTGGGTGTGGACTTTCTGAATTCTAGCAGTGAGACTAACTATATGAGAGAAAACAAAAATACCTGTGTTTGATGTATAATTTGTCTATGTACCAAAAATAGTTGTGGGAGTAAGAAGAGGTTTTTTTTTTCAAAGTATATGAAAATTAGAAACAAACCAAAATTAAAAACTACATTGTAAAAATCCCTCAACTATAAATGGCAGAAGTATCTGAATGCCACACTTTAAATTAGCATGTTTCTACAAGTTAATAAACCCTTAACTTCCAGCTTTGAAGAAAAAACTGAGCACAGACACGATGGAAGTCAATAAAAATTTGGGTGAGTGTGCTCTCTGCACCATGGGGGGATTTGAGAGAAAACCACAAGTCCTATAACAGTAAGTAACACACCTGCTGAAAGAAGATAAAAGTACCTATGATGTGCATGCTACATAAGAAGTGTCAAGATTGTGGGAGTAAGAAGAGTTTGAATGTGTGACATCAACTGCCAGCTGAATATTTTGTGGTAAAATCTCCAAAAATTTTAAAACTTAGATTGTAATTGTGTAAGAACCGGTAAAGATATCAAAATGCCTGTTCAGTCATGTAAAGTCTAACTTTCTGTGACCTGTTTAAACTCTGAATAGTGTTTCTACTGTGAAGTCTAAGCTATAGAGCTCCCAAGAGGACTGAGTTTTATCATGTGTTTCAACAAAATTCCATTGATCACCATATTTTTCTCTCATGTATTTTTTGTGAATTTTCTCTCCATTCTGACATATCTCTACCAAAAGTCACAGCACACTATACCTGATTGAGCTACACATTTGGTGTATAATTTGCATATTTGTGTTCTGAACATTTTGATATATGAACAGTTAACACAGCACAAAGTATGTGGAAGTGGTTTGATTGCAAAATGAAAGAAATGAAACAAAGAAACTGAAAAAAAGGGCAATTCAAGGCTTATTCAGCAGTTGCTTGTGTGCTCCTCTGTGTTGCAGTCCACATGCTGATAATCAAATACCGGCAGGAGAAACTAATACTTGGCAAAATAAACTAAAATATTTTGCCATCCATGCATTTTCTTCTGGGGTCGTGGAGTTTTTCCTTTTACAAGCAAATAAAAAAAACCCTCAACAACAGAGAAGCCTGTGTGCATCGTATTCAATATAAAATTATAGTGATGACACCAACATACCCACAAGATTTTCCAACCCAGAGGAGGGGAACACTCATGTAATGAGATTAGCTGTTAGTTTTCTCAGAAACTGACATATTTAGAAAGATAGCTCCTACTTGACATCTTTGGAAACAAATAACGCAGCACCTACTTCCTGGGTGTACACGTTTAGCCATTGCTTTGTTGGTCTTTTGTTTTCATGTGGACAGATTTTGTTTTGTTGGCGTACAACATTTCTTTTTTGTTTTTACTGATAACTGGATTCCGACACCTTTTCAGACTCAAAATGACAGATTTTTCCATCTATCTTTGGAGTTGAAATGTAAATTTACTGTAAATGTTTGTACGGTGGTAGGATTTTATTTCTCCCATAACAAAACCACAAACTGCACACAGAAGATGAACAGTAAGGAACGCCACATAAAAAAGTGACCTATTTTCTTAATTTTTTTTATAGTTTTAATGCAAGGGCTCAATACTTCCTTTACAAAATGATATTTATTTGGGTAACCGGTGTTCCTATTTGTAGCAACATGGCAAAAACCTTGGATGTTTTAGCTCTGGGCTACCTTGTGAATGAATCGCTGCATACCGTATAAGTAAAATATAATTAAAGATCTGCAGTTATGAAAACATTTACCATGCAATGTGATAAAGCTGGGGAGCCAACCTATAAAGAACCGGACTGACCTGCAAACACTGTAATAGCAGAGCATCCAATTTTATTATCAGTGGCACAGCTACTTCTCAACTCTGAAGATAGTGTGTGTTGTGAAACAGTCTATAATTGTGGTACCTTCAATGACAGAAAAACGTTTAGAGTCGATGTCAGTCGGCAGGGTGGGAAAACATGCTTGTCTTGTGAGTTATCATCACATGACTCAATCTGGCCCCTTAGAACTTGTTTTCAAGTAGCTCCAAAGACATCCGTCCCACCCCGGAGCTGAGCATGATATAAGTGAGTGAAGCCAAAAAAACAGAGAGAAAAGTCAGACGGTGCGGCTGCAGAGCTACAGAAGGGTTTTATTAAGCATGCTACAGAGCAAATGCAAAATACATGAGACAGAATGAGAGGGGAAACTCAATAAGCAGGAAACCATGTTCCGCCACCACATGTTTGGAGAGAATCCATCTTTTAGTTGTGCCCATTGGAACAAACATCTCCAGTTTTGAGCTGCAGAAATAAAAATAAAAATACACAATTTCTGAGTGTCTTTTTGGATCTTAAAAAAACACCAGTAGTAACTTGACAGTAAAAATTCCAAGCATGTCAAAATTAAACTATAAAGTTCTAAAAAAAAAATTTTTTTTTCCCCTTTCCCCCCAAAAAATTTAAATAAATTCAAGAGTCACTAAAGGCACAAAAACATTGGTCCAACTGAGTAGCCCTCCTGTGTAAACTGCCACAGGACAATAAAATCACAGTGGGACACTGGAACTTCTTCCACAGCATGCAGCACTTTCAGATATCCCATCATCACTGCATTCCCAAGAAAACAGACCACTTCACCTCACGGCTATGAAAAATACTTCAAATGCTCAAAAAGAAATGTCAAGTTCTTAGAGCTCAGACTGGGAAAAAAAACTGCTGGGGAGAACAACTTTACAACAACCCCCCTGTGGAGTAACAGTTCAAGTTAAAGGAATACTTCAACTATTTTTGAAGTGGGTTTCTGTGTAAAAGTTAGATCTTAACTGTTGTAGACAGCCTTTAGGACAATTCAGTTTAAAACCTGTATATATCACTGTCAGTTTTGTAATCCAGTGATTTTGGCCAAAATATTAAGGAACTTTTGTCAGATGTGACCTATGGATTCCCAGAAGTCCTACATGTTACTGCTGCTGTTGCTATAAATCTTGTAAATACACAGGTGGCTAAAATTGTTAGCCCCCTTATAGCTCACTAAAACAATGCTTCATTTATGTGTTTCAGTTGAACACATCAGGTAATGTATATCTGCATGCCTTTAGTATGTGAAAATATAAAAAAAAAAAAAGTTGGAAAAAAAAAGATTGTTTATTTTACAAATTTGCTAAAATAATTTTGTATGGATATATTGCTTGGTCCTTTAAAAAGACTGTTAGTCTTTGAATTACAGTCATGTTTCAAACTAAGTGTTTGATCCTAATTAGTATCACAGGTTCCTGCAAGCTTTTCATCAACCATTCAGCCTATTCTATTTAAATAGAACAGACAATGGGTGGTTTGGTATGGTTGTGTTCACTACACTGAACATGGAACAGAGAAAGAAAAGGTGAGAGCTGTCCAAGGAGTTTAGAAGTAATATTATAGATATTGATGTTAAAGGAAAAGGTTACAAGACAATCTCCAAGCAGCTTCATGCTCCTCTGACCACGGATACCAGTATTATTAAAAAGTAGAAGGTTCATGAAACTGTAGCCAACCTCCTAGGACATGGACGCAAGAGGAAATGCAACTCTAGGTTAATCAGAAATATTTTGAATGGTAGAAAAACAAAAACAAGGAAACCATCCAAAACCATTCAAGGTGAACTCCAAGGTTAAGGTACATCACTTTCTGACTGCACTGTCTGTCACATTATGAATCATAATTGGCTCCATGGAACAAAACCAGGAGGCTTCACTATTGACATAAAAATACAAAAAGCCAGACAGGAATGCACCAAAATGCATCTTGACAAGAACCAAGGTTTCTGGGGCCGATGAGATGAAACTGGAGCATTTTAGCCAGAAACATCAGTTAGGTGTTTTTCTTTTTTTCCATTACTGTGGTAGAGTACCAACAAATGTTTGCGTCTGTACCTACAGAATTCCACATAAATAACCATAAAGATTTATCATTAGTGTTTACATTTAAAGCGGTGAAGTTTGAGATTGAAGCTGGTTTTATAACAATAGTAATCCAGTGTTTGGACTAGCTGTTAGCTCATCAGTCCTGTTAGAATCAAACTATTTCACTAAACCGAGGCCATTCAAAGAGCAATTTACAACAGGTAAGACATTAAATATTTATAATTTATACACAGAAACCTACTTCAATATGGACGAACTATCCCTTTAGACTGTCTGTCACTGGCTGTTGTAAGATGTCTAACATGTTGCCTCAGGAGCCTTTTGTTCTCCTGCTGCTCAACCAAAGACCTTCAGAAATTGGAATCAAGTTAAATAAAGTTCTCTTTTAAATCCTAAAAGTTTCAAATACAGATGTTTTATCTGGAGCTGGAGCTTTTCTCTCAAGCTCTAAGATTTAACACGTCCTGCTGTAAAAACTGTTGATTAACAAGTAAGGCACATAAGTAGGATTTTTCTCTTCAACTAAATCAATGAAACAATACATCTAATGATCATACAAGGGGGACAAACAATCAATCAATCGTGTCAACATAAAAATATGGAGGTACTTTTAATACCTGGAAACATTCAGAAATCTTCTCTTTAAAAAAAGCAAGTCAAGGGGTTTATTGTCTCTGAAGGAATGACAAAATACCAAACTCATAGAAAACAGAATCCATGCATGTGGTCCCCCCAGCCCACAGTCTATTGGTTTCAGTATTAAATGGTGGACTTGGAGAAAGAAACTCTCAGGTGCTGATTTCCTCCCATGTTGTAGTTATGAAGGTCAATCAGAGCCTGGATGGCCTCCTCCACTGTCGACATCTGGATCAGAGCCATTTTATGATCCCTAGAAGAAGGGGGACAGTGGCTTAATCTGAATCTGAGAAAAACTGGACTTGATTAGAAAAAGAAGCATTTTCTGTGAAAATGCAGTGTGAAGGCTGAGCCCTGAAAGACTTTACTGAAACTTGTTGAAGAAGATGAAACTGAATTGTTAAAGTTAAAACAATCAGAACAAAAACTAAAATGAGCAAAACATCAGCTAAAACTAGCAGAACAGTGGCTAAAAGCTAAACTTCAAAACAGTAACAGTAATACACAATTATATATTTTTTAACACTTTTCAAGGATTTAGAGATACTTCCATGCATTTCTGAGAAAAAATGTAAATAAAGTTAAATCATTAAAAAAGTATAAGAGCTACAAAAAACAAGCTTTTTGCATGGCTAAAAAAGCTGAAAATAAACAGGAAAGCAACAGTGTGGATGTAAAGCAGAAATAGGCAACCCTGGTCCTCGAGGGCCACTATCCTACATGGTTTCCTTCTTTCCCTGCTCCAACACACCAGATTCAGTGGTTAAATGACCTCTTCGTGTTCTGCAGAAACCTGTTAATCACCCATTGATTCAAATCAGGTGTGTTGGAGCAGGGAAACAAGTAAAACATGCAGGATAGTGGCACTCGAGGACCAGGATTGCCTACCCCTGATGTAAAGACTAGGTCTACAGATAGGCGATGGATAGGTCTACATACTGGAAAAACTTGAACGCTTTCACTGTGCCCCCTGTGTTGGAGAAGAGCAGCTGCAGGTCCTCCTCTGTCACATTCTGCCTGTTGAACAGAAGAAAAAGTGAGAAGGGAGGTCAGTTCACCACATCAGATTTAAAACCTTTATTTTATCTCAAACTCTCTAAAGAGTACACAAGGAAAATAATCAAATAAAAAGGAACAAAGAAAAGATAGATTCAATCAAAAGAAAACAGAGTAGGTCAACAAAATTCACACATATATAGTATAAATAAAGTACATCAGAAGGGAAGGAGCTAAATTCTGAACTCATCAGTTCCAATTTATGTCCACAAGAAGTAGGGCAGCAACAATGACTTAGTATAATTTACGATGTCAACTACAACAACAACTGACACAGATTTTTAGTTTTGACGGGTTATTTCTGAAGCTACAATAGATGGCTCCGGTCCGAAAGAACCACGTAAATGTTATTTAACTCCAATGCATTACAGAACATCTTGGGGCAGTATCATCTCTACTGTTTGCCAAGACTGCACACACTCTTACAAAGAAGAACACTGATGACAGAACTATAACTACTATATTGACCTGTCTGAGAAACAGACAGGTCAAGGAGGGGTTGAAAAGAAATAGAGACTGAGACTAAAAACTGCGGGAGCATTTCATTAAAAACAAAAGGTTATACACAAATTGTGCAAAGCAGAACCACTGTGATGCATTTGAAACCCAAGCACCCTGCATCAGTTTAAACAAGGTCCCAGGACCAATGTAAAGCAAACACTTTAGTTCTGTTAGCCAACTTGTTCGGCGCGACGGGAAATGAGTGAATGAAGGAAACGACAGTGCACAGATTATATTAGAGTTTATCTGAGTAGTTAACCTACCCACTCCTAATATAAATAATCAACTCATTCTCTACTATTTATCCATGGTCAGGTCACAGAGGCAACAGGTCCAGGAGAGAAGACCAGATCTCCCTCCCCACAGCAACACTCTCCAAGGTGTGCCCAGGCCAGAGAGGATACATAACCCATCCAGACAGTTCTAGGTTTGCCCTGGGGTCTCCTCCTAGTGGGACATGCCTGAAAACCTCCAAAGGGAGGCATCCAGGACGCATCCTAATCAGATACCCAAACTGCGTCAACTGACTTTTTTCGATGAGTACTTTGTATGTTGAGAGAATTGTATGTTAATTCTTCTTTTCAACAGCTAGCAAATAACTTCTTTTCAGATACCTTCAAGCTCAACATTATGTCAGTAGCTCATACCCAGAATTTCTGTCTCTTCTTAACCCCTCTGATTTTGAAGTGTTTCCGTAACCTCTCTCCTCAATGAGAGGGACAATCTATTCTATATATTCAAATATTTTTAACCTTTCAAATCCTTCCACTGGGTTGAAAACTGTTTGAGGGAAGAAGGTACACAGATCTTCGATCTGTGCTCAGTACAGTTTCATGTTGGATTCGACATCAAGCTCAATGTACTAAAGCCAGTATAGAAAAATATTAGACACAGTGTCCCCTCTGGGTGAAAAATGCCAACAGAACACAGCAAATTATTTACACGTTTAGAGCTGTTCCTCCATGAAGAGGTCCTGGTCTGACATTTTTCTTACACTGTCTAATATAACTGATGAGGATATCGCTCGTAATGTTTCAACTGTATTGATCAGGTTGTGGCCTATTTCACTTACTCTCTCCTGCTAAAAAGGACTTAATGGCATTCACAACTGTGATGGCCAGGAGGCTAAAACTGTTAAACTGGAAATCAGCAACTCCACCTACATATACTAACTGCATTAGAAAGGTCCTTTTCAAAGGTCCAGATCGTCAGAGCATTCTGAACTGAGAACCACAGTGATACAGCTTGACATGAAAATGCATGTGTATTTATAGACCTTTTATGTTATATTAATATTATTAGCCATCATGACAGGTAAGATTTATTGTTCATGACCTTTCCCCAGAAGAAACGCAGAAAACAGCAAAACAGTAGCTCAAAGCTAAAAATGAAGCAAGTATGGAGGAGCAGACCAAAGAGTACAAGGTTTAAAGATTTTTAAGGAAAAGTTCTCCATTTGTTTCAATAAAAAAAGGGAAATAAAATTATAATTTCAAAACTTCTAAAAGCTACAAAGAACAAAAGATGTTGCCATAATGTCCAGATTGAGCTGAACATTTTGATATATGAATAGTTAAAATAGCTGAAAGTATACTGAAGTTGTTAGAGTCTACAAAAATACGTATGAAAGAAAATATAAACAGGTAAACAATAGTGTGAATGCTGACTCAGCATTTACACAATCAAGCCAAAAACAGAACAAGAGTGAGTTCACAGAGTATCACTTCCTGCTGAGGTGAACATTACCGAACAGACCAGGACTTACGGAATGTTGGACAGGTGAAGAGTGGCTGAAGGTGGGAAAATGTTCTGGAAGTTCTTGGATCCAGGTTTCTTGAAGCGGTGAAGAGGGGAGTTGGCATAGTCCTTGGTCAAACCTTGGTCGTCCAGCCCATCCCGGGGCAGGGCTACTGTCTGGTGCTTGGACAGCGTCACCCTTATTATTTTCCCATACATCTTCTGTCCATTCAGGTGGCTCATTGCTGTGACCAGAACATATTTTTTTTAAAAAGAGCGAGACACAGTGTCATCAAACTTTGTTGGAGATGAGAAAGACCTAACATAATTAAAATCATACAAAATTCAGATATAAACTCAGTGAAGGACACTACATTTGGTTTTCTATTAAAAAATTAAGTTTATGAAGCTTAAAATATTTGAACATTTCAAACATTTTACTCCACCTATAAAAGTCAGTTTTTCTTTTTCTTAACAAAACATTTAAGCTTTTCATCTTGAAAGCTCGGCAAAGTAGCCAAGTGGTAGCTTGTAAATACGGGCTGAAATTAAATCTAATAAAAGATTGAGATTGCAAAACATGTTTAGAGAAGGCAAGTTTTTTGTTGCTTGTTCTGCATGTTTATTTGTGTTTTCTGCTTCGAAGTAGCCCTTAAGTTACTCTGCAAGGGGAACACAGACTAAACACATTCAAACCACCAAAAGCTTAGTAATAAATTCAAAAATAAAAACTGTTGAGGATTCTTTTGCAAATGTTTTGCAAGGTTTTGTTGCCTTTTGCACAAAACCTTGATTCTGGCTTTGAGAGCTCCTGCACGAACCCAGAGAAAGCCATTAAACCATCTCCTCTGACCCTGGCTGACAATCTGAGGCAGCATCAGCGCTAGAGAACATGAAAAGCTCAAAAAGATTTGCATCTTTGAAAAACACATTGGCCCAGCGTCTGTGGCTTCAAAGAACATCCACTGCAGAAAATCTGGCCAAAGCATGGACGGTTACATTATTCTTGTTGTCAGAGTAAACACAATCAGAACTGAACCACACTGTCTCAAAGAAAGATACGATTTGTTGTATCAAATGTATGAACAACAAAGACCTCCATCAACACAACAGTTCAATGCTCAGCAGTGGTAAATAAAGGCCTAGAAGTCCTTGAACAAATGCATATCACTTACCGCCTTTCATGCCACAACTTTAAACTAAGAACATCTTATGTTGAGAAGGGGCAGAACTAGAGACATTTCAGCCGAACCTCGAAAATAACATTACGTGTGATCTCATGTGGTGTGTAGTGCTCAGAGTACGTGTTGGGAATCAATCTCAGCTACTAGCACATCAAACTTTAGTTCAACATCTGTAAAATTGGTTGAGTTTTCCAGTCCAGTGAGATACCACCTTTAGCAGGAGGATGATCCTGGTGAACCAATAGGAAGCATCGGGCAGATGGAAAAGTCACTGAGCGGTCAGAGGGTCAGCAGCTTCTCCAAATAGTCACACAGGTTAAAAGGGGTAGGAATTGTTCTGGTCTGGTCTGAAAAGTCTCTGCTTATAATTTCAGGAATCAGAATCGGTTCTTGCCAGTGAGATATTGATGGTCTGATGTTGTTCTGGTCTTTCTAACCAACTGGTAACAAACTGAAAGAGATGCAGGGCTGTAATTTTTGCCTGATATAAAGAGGAATTACTGCTAGAAAGGTTTAAGTTTTTAAAAAAATGGTTTCAAGTCCGTACTTAAAGCTATAAACTGCTCAACATTTTCTCTGAGGTAAAATAAAATGAACCAAAAGGAGATGGACAATGAATACAAAAGGGAGGGTCTGAGTATCTGATGTTTATGCTCAGATTTTATACTACAGATGTAAGCTATATCTCTGGTCAAAGCCAGTGATGTGCAGCCAATCACAGCAATGGCTTTTGTCACGTGTTTGATTCTTAGAAGAAAAGGTTTTGTTTGACTCTTAAAATGTTTCTTCCTGTTTCTGAGACGATATTCAATTTGTCTCAGAAACACATAATTTTTACACAAGTCTAAAATTATAATCTTACTGTTCAACTACATTGGTGATTTAATATATTTTTAAAACAATGAGTTCCTCAAAAATTTTTGACATGAAATAAACCAGATCTGAGCAGCCAGCTCTGGGCTGAAATTAAAAGTTACCGACAAATTTATCACACCGAGAACGGACACGTTGTTAACTTCTGCCGCAGAGGAGGAGAGTGTCACCACAATTATTGTTAGTTCAGTTAGAAACCTTAACCAGCCATGGCTTCACTGTTTTGAACAAAACCTTATTGCAAAAATAACTGAATAAGCACTGATTGAGAAAATGGGGGTTTCAACCATAAACCCTCTCCATCCGCGGTGCCATATGATGCACGGCCAGAAGTCAGGAATGAGAGCACCGCAGGACACAGGAGGAAGCTGCCACAGACAGCTTTTACTGATAAGGGTAATATAGTTAAAATAAGTATATTTGTTTAATTTGTCAGTCTGTGTTTAACAGCTGATAGTTGATTGTGAAACAGCTGCCATGACGCATTACAGTGATAATTTACTGTCCATGAGGCTAAACTCTTTTACTTGGTTCTTTATGCAGCCCAATGACTCGTGTGGTTTTTCTAAAACAAAATTTTCTTTTTAAAATCATTTTCAACTGTATATTGTCATTGGTCAAGATTACATTGTCACAAAAATTGCACCTGATCAGGGTGGATAACATTGTGTTTGAGTTTGAATTGTACAATCATTTGGGTCAAAACTCTTGAAAGGGAAACCAAAACTAAAATAACGCAGAAAATATCATCCATAAATAAAAAGCTATTGCTTGATAGACTGATGGCTGATAAGTAGAATGCTCAAATATCTATCTTAGAGAAACTGGCTATAGTCAGGGGTAGATCTACAAAAATATTAATGTGGTGGCAAGAGGGGGACTGGAACATTTGACGGATGGCACGCTTATAGCAGAATTATATCTGTTGATCAGTGGAGAAGCGTGACAATCACATCTGGGCCTTCTCTACCCGATCAAACCTCAAATATGCATTCCACACGTGCGCACACAGACATAGATAGAACTGTTACTGGCTGCAAATGCAAATTGCTGTTATTCAAAGCAAAACAAAAACTCAAATTCCTTGTGTCGTTGGTAGAGAAAATGTATGGATGGAACTCAAAAAGGTAAACAAAGGGGTTGGAGGTCGTACGTATTGAAAAAGGAGACTGCAGATCCATGCTACAGGTAATCGGAAGAAATTTTGTTGTTGACTGTCATCAGAAGCTGAACTGTGATGTAAAGCTAGCTAACGTAGAGGGAGCCAAAAAGATCAGCCGTTCAAGCAAGTTATGATTTTGACTCCAAAGGGAAACTCAAAAGAAAAATGAAGTGGAGAATATTTTGAGAATTTCTGTGAAAACTGGAGTGGATGAAGGTTACCTGTAATGCTAGTTAAATAACACCACTGAACGCTCTATAAGACCTGATAGGTAAAAGCAAAAAAGGTAGAAAATTTGTTTCAAGTTATCTTGTGTTCAATTGTTGTGGAACAGAAAAAGAGCCAAGACTGCAGTGTGTATGGTGTTTGAAACCATCCCATCTTAAACTGAACCCTTCAACCAGAGTCAGGGGGTTAGTCAGTTTGCTTGTTTATGTCAGACAAACTACTGTTTTTTTATGTCTGTTAAAAGGATGGAGAGGTGGAACTCATAAAATGTTTGAGAAGCTCTATTCCTAGTTTCAAATCAAATGTATAAAATCCCCCAAAGCTTCCCTTACAACCAGAAATAAATATATATATATATATATATATGTGACACGCCACAGAAAAAGTAGGAACAAGTCGCGCACGCTCAAACTGAAAAAAAGCAAAAAAAACCTTCA
>JAOXNZ010000098.1:5228252-5241911 GCA_028566095.1 Kryptolebias brasiliensis | reverse complement strand
AGGCCCGCCACCTACAGCACCCAAGAGCAGAAAGGACAGGTGGATCCAGCCCCAGAAGGCAGCAGCAGTCCCGGGCAGACCGACACCGGGCACCACCCCAAGGCAGCCGTGTGTCCGCACAGAGGAAGGTTGTCAGCGAAGCACAGGGTCAGCAGCCCCCAGGACAAAGAGCTCAGTTCTCTGAGCATTGCATGGTCTGACCTCAGGGTGAATTTGCTGGGATGTTCACTTATGCAAGATTGGCAGCTGTCTTAAATGTTTTTCCACTTGTGAATAATCTTTTTCTATGGACTTCAAATAGTCTGGAAATGGCCTTTGACCCTTTCCAGGCTGATGAGCAGCAACAGTTGCTTCTCTAAGACCATTGCTGATGTCTTTCTGCATTAGCATTGTGTTAACACACACCTTCTTTCTCCAGAGCAGCAAACTGACAAAACTCCTTCTTTTATAGAGGTGCTAACACTAATAATGGTCAATTAACCCTATTGTTAACTGACCATCAGCTCCTGGATGCTGCTTTCGTTCTTATGTTCCGTGGAAGCAACAAGGGTGGACTCAATTTTTCACTCTCAGCTTTTCCATTTAGATTAGAAATGTCCTACTCAAGGCTTGCAGACTACAAGAGTACATTTACATTATTAAAATCAATGCAATCATGCACTTCACACCTCAGTAGCTCTCCACTTCAGTAAATAAAGCCTGTGTTCACATTAGTCTTCAAATTGTTTTTATTTTTTTGTTATCAATAACAAAAATATGTCAGGTGATGACAAACTTTTTAACAGCTTGTGTAGTAGTGTGTCAGTCACGTAGTGGTAAGATGGTCAGACTTATCAGCTCCAAACGACATCAAAAACCTAATTTTTCCACCACAGCGATGGGTTGGTCATCCAGAGCAATAACTTCAATTCCCAGTTCTGTAATCCTTTTTGCTGTCCAATAGAAACATGTCCTTTCTCTTTAAAGTTTCCTCAAAAGTTGCTTTGCCATGTTAGCTTTAACAGCAAGCTGGGTGAACTCTGTGTACTCGGGCAAGTGTTTGGATTTAAAATGTCTAGTTAATTTGGTGGAATTGAATGTAGCTCTAACACTACCACCACATGAAATAAATGAATTAGAAACATTGCAAGTAGCTAGTAAACTGTTCTCATTTTGACTTTTAAAATAAAATAAAATAAAATTTCAATAACACAAACATGTTGATAAGTGCATTAAAATGGCTGCCTTGCTACAAATTCTGTATGGCAGCCATACTGCATGCAGCTGACTTATGTAAAACCATAGGCAGTATGTCAACAGAGACTGAGAGTTGAGTGTGGCAACTACTCCGATTTCAATCAATGCAAAATGACCTAATCAAAAACCCAATCCAATACCTGTTAGGCTCAGGACATCCCTAGTTCTGGCAGATTTTTTTAAACAAATACTGACATGGTGGAATCTGTTATAAGTTTGTGTACACTTGAGATTAAATATGACTGATTATATAACCTTGTGAAAACCAGATCATTTTTATTATGTCCTGATCCATAAAACTCCAGAAATGAAAGTGTTGACTTTATTTCTCCCATGACTGTAAGTTCAGGTATGACTCCTCATACTTTACAGGTTCAGATTTAAATAGCCCTTATTACACTTGCCTTCTGTTTCTTTAAGATACTCCAGATATTATCTTAACTATTTAGGGATTAAAATATGACTGGTTACATGGTGTTGTGTGGGTGCCCACCTACAGACCCCAAGCAGCTCTCAAGGCAGAACAGTTCAACTCATGCAGCCTATTTCACTTTTTAAACATCCTCTATGTCACTGTTCCACCTCAAACAGCTTAATGCAGCTTCCATTAACCCCCCTCCCCTCTCCTACATGCAGGGGTGGTCGGAACAGACTCACCACTCAAATTGCTCATGTCAGAGTTAGGACTGTTGTACATACTCAGCTCATCAGATCGTCTCTATGGGAAAAAAAGACAAAAAGGTACAGTAGTTAGATCATTTTAAAAAAAAGTATGAAATCAAACATCACTTTGATTTTTTAGACCTTAAGCACAACGAAACTTAGATCTTGAAGGACAGTTTAAGGGAACAATAGGAGGGCAAAGAAATAGGTGGAAAAGGGCATAAAACAGCTCAGCAGTGATTTGGCTTCTCCTCGCCTGGTGTGAGTTTAATCTTGCTGAATTTAAGATGTCAGGATGTGTCATTTCAACCAGAGCTACACTGGGTCCCAGAAGGCTTGCTGGAGCTGCTGGGCGCCCTATGCTCTTAAACCTGACTGATGGGATGACGAGACGTGTGGCAGGGGACCCATTACACAACCAACTTTATAATAGCTCCATACACCCCCACCTTGTTTCTGTCTGACTAAATTTGAACCAATTGTTCTTCTGTCACTAACATTCTTTATGGTTACGATAAACCAGACAAGCCCAGCTACAGCAACACGACACAAATAAATTGAAGGGGTAATAAAGTTGTCCAACTTGGGCCACAAAGCAAGAACACGGAGAACAAAATACAAGAACCTAAGATTATTTTTCTACCAACATCTGGCAACCCTCTTTGTTCTTTCTTTCACGTTGAAATATTGTTAAAATAAACAAAGAGATTGGTATTTTATGACTGTTCTATTTCCCTTCAAGAAAAGACTTAACTTTATTTTGTGCAGATCGTGCTGCAGCTGGCACTCAACAAATCAGGTTAGGTACTCAGTAAGCTGAGCAAACATATGCTCCCAGAGAGAAAGCATGTTTTGGGTGGTGAATTGGGAACACCATATTTAGGGCTCCAAGACCGTGAAGGCAAGTGAACGCAGCTGAAAAGCAGCAGCGTTTCCATGCATCCTGCGAAGCATGGAACCCTATTGAAATTGTTCTGTTTTTTATTATTTATATTTTTCTTCCATAAATAAGTCATACTGCAGCCCAAACTGCAAGGGGTTATGAGATTATTTTTACATGGTGGTAACTAGGGCCTGCGTATGTAAACCAAAAAAATAACCTATAGTGCACATATCTTCTAAACCATAAGTTGCACAATTAAAAGTCTTATATCTGTGTCCCCTGAGCTGTACTGAATCACATGGTATAGGCCATGCCCATTTATGCCTAAAGGTTTTTTGCTACGTTGCAAAATTTGTAAACTCTACTTTAGACTTCTTCTCAAAGGTTCAAAGCTCAATCTTCAAGAAACTTACCATGGTGAATCGAGATACCGAGCTAAATATAAGTTGAGAAAGACAAGTCATTTTCTTCAAAAATGTGCATTATATGCCTATGCAAATGTTTGTAGCAAATGAGCTAAAACACATATTTTGCCATATCTGGAAAACAACAATAGATGAGGAGATTAAATTTAAATTCATGTTGGGGGAGCCAATTCTGATCTAGTGGACAAAATTTAAATAACACTGCACCATATGGAGTGCTATAATCCTAAAAAAAACTTTTCACACAAAAATGGCTTATCGGATATTTACGAAATTTGGCACAGACCTTCAGGACAAGGCCGAGTTCAGACCTAAAAGGTCATAATGCTTAAAGACATTGGGCGTGGTTTATTGAGTCTTAAAGAAAATGTTTCACAAAATCAAACATGTAGTTTAAATAGAGATTTCATAGGAAAAAAAAAGGTATGTTAACTGCTATAAATTAGTAAAAAAACTCCATGTGCCAAACTTTAGATGGCGCTTCTACTTTGATTAAAACGTTTTGGTTTATACCTTCTAAATGCTCAGCCTTAACAACAAGTATTTAAGGGTCCCCTATTTGTTGAAGCATACTGAATGTTTACTATGAATAAGTTTCCTTTAAAAATGTAAAGTTGTTTCGGGAAAAGTTTTTTTTGATTTTTTACGACTGAGTTATATTTACGTAAGTTTTAGTTAGTTTGTTAGCATCATGTAAAAATGGCCATATCTCATCTAATTTTCAGACTAATAAACATCAAATTAACAACATTGGTGTATGTTGCTATCCTGAGTAGGTGTTGTAAAATATGTAATTACTAAGCTCTAGGGGGGACTAACACTGAAAAGTTTAGATCTAAAAAACGACCATACCGATTTCTACCAAACTTTATACAATTAGTTAGGACCACAACATGAGTTGTTCACTTCAATATAGTAATGACTGGCAAACATGGGCGTGGCTTGTGGATGATGCACAGGACCTCTTTTGAAAAAATGTAAAAAAAAATTTGAAAATCAAACAATTGATCTACAATTTTAAGATGTTTTGGACATGCTCTTTGATTTATTCCAAAGATTTTCTAATCTCAATGTTCTGACATTTTGAAAACTTCTGTAAACAGTTAAATATTAGTACGTTAGAAACACTTTTTCCAATCATTCTGAAAATTGGCACTGAAGTTTTTTTGACTGGCTCAGTCAAAAGTTTTGATTTTGGTATAAATGGGTCAAATCAATAGTATTATTTATGTATATTTTATTTAATGGTATACACACAATATAATTACACTTCACTTCAAACTTGGGTCCTCTTACAGAAGCTTGGGCGCTTCAGGGTTCTGTGCAACATCTTGGCTGTTTCTAAATCTCCTACATCTTACATCAGACCTATTCAACAATTAACCTGTGGGCCAGTAACGGGCACAACAAAACTTCCAGAATCCCAGACTGAATTGTCTGACTATAATGCTTAAAATATGTAAAGCATTGTAGCGTTATTTCAATACCATGAGTGCCACGTTAAGCTTGTAAAAGTCAGCCGCTTTCAGACAGGTTCTGGTAAACCATAACACTGTAGAGGGATTGGGTAGGTAAAAATGCACACCTGTAAGCAGATGATTGACCCATTCATCTGCCCTGCAAACAGTATTAAGGCTGCAGTACAGACAGAAGACAGCAGCAATAGTAGCATTATTTAAACAAACCACAAGTGTCATGATGTATTAGAAATTTGATGATTTCAAAGCAAACGGACTAAAAATATTGGGGGGACATGTGTCAAGGGGTTTGGACCCCGATGATAACTGTATGCAGTTCTAGATATATGTAAAAACTGTTCTGATGTAGCAGAGAGATAATTTAAAATAAAATGAAAAACATTTTGGCTTTAAAATGTACAGTGAGTGTGAGGTCCACTCTTTAAATGTAAATGTATATACACTTAAAACTGTTCAAAATCCACTTATCTTATTATTGAGCCACAACCTTCTCACTTTTTAATGAAATTTTAAACAAAATCATTTAAAGTAGGACTGTAATGAATCAGTAATGAACTGCAAAACGTTTCAGGATGGATGAAAACTGGTTCTATCAAGCCAGTATCTCACCGGGCTGCAACTGTTGGCAACTAGTTAGCAAACGAGGGAGTCTGCAAAATGTCTAACATTTGTGAGGGTTCTCAGTTTTGCAGAGGCTTGCAGTCTTGTTGCTTGAATTTTGAATATACAAAAACCCTGTGAGAAATTTTCTCTTAAAATAGTTGCAGTCTTGTTGTGAGCGACCCAAACCCATCTCAAGTGCACTAGAGCTGTATTTTTACACCTGCACAGCTCACCCCTGACCGAAAGGATTTCTACACAATTCCCATTTTAGAATTCCATATTTTTCAAGACTAAAATTTTCTGTCAGTTTTTGAGGGTAAAATATAATTTTTCCCTTAAATATACATAATGTCTGGACGTTTTTTTTAGTTTTTTCCCTACTTGCTCTAAGCAAGTAGCTGCACCTGATTGTTAGCACCTGTAAGCATAGACCCTTCTACAGCAGTTAGTTGGTGTCTGCTCCAAGCTCTGTAGGGCAACTTCAACCTGGTGTTCTACAAAATCAAGTTGCACCATTACATGGAGTGAGCCCTAGTACCATCTCTAAATTGAAGGCCAAGATCCATGTAACAGTGGGTGTCACAGACAGGCCAAGTGAGCGTCCCCACCCTGTCAGCACTTAAAAACAGTAGGCAGTCTTCTACAGATTTGCAGTCAAGGTGGCCTATAGCCCTCTACCCAAACAATCTAGAAAGACACCACACAGCCTGTCTCTGGTCTCATAAGGCCAGAGATTAACCCTGCCATGACTGCCCTTCACCATCAGGCCTGTTTGCACTTGTGTCTGGAACGTGCACTAGAACCTGAACATGTGGAGAAAGCATGGAGAAAATGTGGAGAATGCTATTCTGATTGCTGCACCGATAGGGTAACAGCTTTTGGTGGAGGCAGTGTGATGGTGTAGGGCAACATCTCCCCCACTGGAAAAACAAGGCTTGTCATCATTGGAGGCAATCTCAATGCAGAGAGATATCAAAATGAGATTTAGCAACCAGTGGCAATCCCACAACTCCACAGTCTGGGACTGAACTCTGCCCTTCAAAATGACAAAACCCAAGTTTATCAGAGACTACCTCCACAATGTAGGAGTAGAGAGGATAGAAAGGCCTGCCTGCAGTTCTGATCTCAACCTATAGAGTTAAAAATAAAGAGGGAGCACTCATAACATGATCGTGTGATGCAATGGACAATTCCGCCATTATCAAAATGGAAATCAGTCGTCTTGTTGTAGCAGCAGGCCAGAGTCGTGTGCATGTTATCACTGCACCAATAAATGCCAAAAAGCATCCGGAATATCCTTCCATAGGTAAGTAACCCTACAATATACAATTTTGCAAGCATTTAGTCAATTTATCAAGAACAACTACCTTCAAATGGTAAATATACTATGTTCACACGGACACTTTCTGGCTTTGCTTTTCACACAAGAAATATATAATGTGGCTGTCTTAATACCCAAATTTATGTGATTAACTGCTGTTGCATGTCTAAACAATAGTTTGGATCTAGAATTAAAGTGCACATATCCTGATTTCCCTGAAGCTTCAGTTCCTTACAGCCTGGCTCCTACAACATGTTATTGTGTTGTTTTTAATTGTCAAGCATGTTTTACTTTTACACAAGTACTGTTACTATATTTTATAAAGACAGGATGTTGCAATCAGGACTTACAGGCCTGGATGTTGACAATCCATCTGTCCAATCCCCAACTCCTAACTTCAGCTTCCCTGCTGACTTCTTTCAGCTTTCATTGTGTTCATTTCATGGAGCTGACATGACTTTATACCAGTGTGTTGAGTTTTAGGAAGATCTAGTGTACAGCTAAAGACCTACATCATTTCAAAGACAGCATGTCTTCTCGTTGATGCACGTGTTTGTTGACATTGCTCCTGTTTTGGCAGCCATTTTGGATCCTCCAAGACATCACAAATTCTGATTAGACAATAAAAAGGAGTGCTCTCTCTCTATTTTTAACTCTATGTCTCAATCCCATTGAACATGTGTGGGATCAGCTTGGGTGTTCTGTTCGTTCCAGAGTGACCAACACAACCACATTCTCAACCAGCAAATGCTGGTTGAGAATGCGATGCCATACCTCACCATTTTGTGAACAAGCTAACGTAAGATGAATAAATTGTTAAATTGCCAATATGTCTTTTTTCATCAGACTTTAATCATCCAGTCCAATAAACACCTAACAAGAGTTAATAGCAGAATACGCTGTTTGGAATTGGCAGAGAAGATTTGGCAAGTTTTTCATGAGCCCAACCCACATATTCAACTCTGCTGCTCAACTCACAAATGCATTTTTCTTACAAACGTGGCACATTTTAAAGAAAACGAACAGGCTTTCCAACAGCAAAAGATTTGTTGCCAAGAACAGCTTTAACGTAGAAATAATCAACCAAACACAAATTTCCTTACTTTTTGTGTTAGGTTTACAGTGATTAGTGCCTTAATGGAGCTCAGTGTCAGAGCAAAGTCTAAAGATTTTAACCTGTAAAAATCCTCAGTACACTGATAAGTATGTGGATAAAACGGGTCTAGACCGCCATAAGTGGTCCGAGAGAAAGCATTTTTAATGCCTATAAAGGCAGTTCAGCCCTGTATTTAGTGCTATCCGAATGCAATCCAATTGCTAAGGAACATTCTCAACAACAGGTCTGGACAACCTCAATATGTGTTGGGGATCAGTCTCAGATACTACCACACAAAATATTAGGTCAAAATCTGTAAAACGGACTGAGTTAAAGCCATTTTTAATTCTTAGTAACCATCTTGAATTGAGATAACTCTAAAAGATAATCAGTTGTAGATCCATCCAATGATTAATTTCAGTGAGTTTCATTAAAATGTGTTCAGTGGTTCCGGAGATATTTTGGTAACAGACACACACACACACAAACATGTGCAAAAAATTATCACATCTAAATAAATAAAGTAACCCAAAGGCTTGTGTGATGTGTGTGGTGATAACACTCACCTTCACTCCAACTGCAACATCGCTGATGCTGAAAGAGAATTTTAATGAGGTCAAAATAGAAGCTTTGAAATCAAACAGCACACAAATTTACCACGGTCATGTCTGATCTACAGGCGTCGGACGAGAAAGATAACTTCTTTAGAGAAAACATTGTTGTTCAGCTCCTCTGTAGCTATTACCAACTCTGAGTTGTTTTGGCAATTTTATGCTCTGATGCATCACACAGCAGGTCACAAGACAAGCTCGGGTACACTGAGAACACAAACTGTGCTTTAATTTTACATTGTGGACTCACTGAACACTTCAAATAGTACCAGTACAATTTTACCTGTTGGTTATAGCTCCAGGTTACTATTTTGTTATGTGTCCAAAACACCAAAACAATATCTTCTTCACACAAACATCATTTGGTAGCTGCTTTCCCAAGCTACTTTTTGACTTGTTGCCTCTGTAACCATTGTAATTTCCCATTCGAACTCAATGAACAGTTAGTTTAGGTGCACTTTGTGTTTGGTGTTGCTTTAAGTCAGGGGCCTGCAACCTGTGGCACTGTGTGCACATTTTCCCATCATTTCAGTACCAGAATCAGCTGAATGTGATCAGGTTTTTACTAAAATGTGTTTAAAATAAAGTTATCAATTTTATCGTTGAGGTCAGAGTTTGTTAGACTGTCCTCCATTTTGTTTATGCAACTTTTTGACTTGTAGTTCTGCAAATCCACCAAAACCTCACATTTTTTCAACATATTTAAGGCAAATCAGTGCCTTAAAATTGATTAGTCATTAAAACAAAGGTAGTTTCTTATAACAATGTAAAAAATAAAAATAAAGGCTTGCATCCAATAAAAGATCAAGAACTTAAAGTACATAAATGTTTTGGTTTTGTCTTTTAAGACTTTAGGGTATTATTCAGTGCTTCGTTTATCTCTAATAGGGAGACCTTTTTTGCTATTTTCCCACAAACACGGGAAGGACTCAGTTAGGTCTGCACAAATATTTCTCACCATCGTGGGTGAAGGTGGAGAAATATTTTTGTCCATGTCTGTAGCAAAATATTTCACAAACCACAGGGCGAATTTCAAAGAAGTTATCTACAACCGATTACTCAACCCAATTCAAGATAGCCACCACAGCAGGGTAATATTAGAAAACACAAAAAATGAATTTTACTTAGTCAATTTGACAGATATGCTAAAATTTGGTGTGGTCGTAGCTGAAAGTCATTCACAACACATACTACAACTGCTAACAGATAATGTGAGAACACGCAAAATATCACGAGATAGCACATAATGTTATTTTCAGCTTTCATTTATTAACACAAAGTGACCTTAGTAAAACATTCTGGCATGAAAAGCGGAAGGCGATATGCATTCCTTTAAGAAACGCTAGGCCTTTCATTTTAAATAGTAAAGAGTTTATTCTTTATGTAGAATAAAGTTTTTTCTTGTCTTAATGTTTAAAAAATGCATTTTCACAACACATCAACTATAGTTTTTGTTTTTTGTTTTTTTTGTTTGTTTTTTACACACAGTATAAACAAAATTTATCAGGTACGTTTTTTAAAGCCAAGAGGATTTTGTGTCTCCATATAACTTTATTTCGATTTACTTTTTTTTTTTTTAACATAAAAGGTTGCACACTCATGCTTTACGTTTACATCAACGTTAGTTGGCTTCTTGTAACGCTAACCTTCCAGCTTTAACTAAGTGTCTGGCTATTCGCGAGGAAATTTAGGATGTAACTGGGATATAATAGCCTTCTGGTTTGTTGTCAGCTAACGGTGGTTAGCCACTGAACAAAAGGATGAATGTTAGTTTGTTGTTGAACTTTTAAAGCTTCGACGGCTTTTCTGCAGAAAGAACACCCGCCCAAAACTAGAAACTGTGAGCACCTCTGTCCTTCATGGCGTTGCCATGTTTTCTAGGCTTTAAAATCTGGCAGCAGTTACATACATCCAGGAGTGAGCTAAATAACAGTAGCATGCTAACACTGAGGCACTTCCTCAAGAGGAGAGCGCGTGGCTATGGAAACACAAGCTCGCGACTCTTCCTCAGCTTCAAAATAATTTCCGGATTTTAGCCTACATTCTGTTCTACAACTCACTAGCTGTCGAATAAAATGCAGTGAGTTTCGCTAGCTTTAAACAACGCATATATTAATATAAAAACATATATTACCCGTCCATTTCTGAAGCGATTTCACAGTGTATCCGCTCGCGCTCCCGTTCCGTCGGTAGTTACCTTCCCTGCGCGCGCACACACATACACACGACAGTAAAATGGAGGTAAGACGAAGTGGTGGTGTCGGAAAAAGCCGAGAAGTTCCGAAACTACTCATCGCGCAGTCCTGTATAAACAGTTGTTCTACTGAGCGAATTTTTTTTACAGTGTAACAAAGAAAATTGCTGCTTACTGTGGTTTCGCTTTTCTTGTACAAGCAGAAAAAATATGGTTTAGCCCATGTGTGTCTTCATGTGCCTGTCTGTCTTTTATCAAAATATTCTGTGAACCACTTGGCGGATTTTAACGAAACCTTGAGGAAATAATCACTTGATGCCCATCAACAACTGATTAATATTGGGAACCAATCAAATTCAAGATGGCCGCCACAACCAAATAACTTTTAAAATACAAAAGTGGCTATTATTTAGTAAAATTTACAAATATTAAGCTAAGAGTTATTCACAACGCATACTCCAAGTCCTATTCACTGTGAAAGATGTTTGCTTAAAACTTTATCTTGAGTCAACTTTGTCTGTCAGCAAAAACTTTCATGAATCACTGGATGAATTTTAGTGAAACTTTCAGAAAGTTATCAATTCATGTATATCTACAACTGATTATTTTTTGGAGTTGATCCAATTGAAGATGGCCACCACAGTTATTTGACTATAGCTAACACAAAAATGGCTTTACAAATATTGAGTTCAATTTGACATGGTAGTAGCTAAGAGTCATTTACAACCCATACTCTGAGTAACATTCTGCAATATCATATGAGATCGAGTATTATATTATTTTTTAAGGTTTGACCAAAATAGCTACAACTCAACATAAGATGATCTTGGTTTAAAATTCTAGCATGAAATGTGGGTGATGTGCGTTCATTTAAGGAATGCTAGACTTTTAACTGATTTAATGAATTATACTAATAAAATTGAAATGAGTGGGCGTGATACCCACATTTGTATAAAGTCTAGTACACTCTTTCTTTTCAGCTCTTGAAAGTGATCAAACACATTAGGATTTGGTGTTAAGAAATCTTTCTCCTTGCAGTAAAGCAAGAGAAAAAAAAAGGTGGAGGAGGGGTGTTCATCCTTCTATTTTCTTTACCAGTTTCTTCATTCAACATTACAGGGAGCTGGTGCTTATCCCCAGCGGTCACTGTGCGAGAGGCGACGTACTCCCTGGTCAGGTCTCCAGTCCATCAGAGGCAGACATATAGACAATTGAGACAAACAACCATTTACGCCCTCACTCACATCTAGGTAGAATTTAGAGTTACCGATTAACCTAACATGTATGTGTTTGGTCTGTGGGGAGGAAACTGGAGTACCTAGAGAAAACCCACAAATGCACAGGGAGAACATGCAAACTTCACGCAAAAAGGCCCCAGCCAGGAGGCGAACCTGTGACCTTCTTGCTGTGAGGCAACAGCTCTAACCACTGCTTCGGGGGGATGTTCAGACTTTGCATAATTTATAATCTTGACAGACATACATCATGCTCCTGGGTGCATGACAACGTCACGCCCTGGGTGAAATTAATGCCTAACTGCTTATCTAAAAGGACCTGGGATTTAATTAAAAATGACATTTCCCCAAAGACCTGTGCTTCTGAGGCTGCCATGTTGAAATTAGCTGATGAGGGGCCCTCTGAGAAAAAAAGGAAATAAGCAAACTGTCAAACGCTGAGCAAATCACTGCCGTTTATCAGTCCTGCTCACTGCTCAGGAAATAACAGTGGACTTGGATTGCATGTATTGCTGCTGCACCATGGGTACAAGTCACATTGTTATTAACAAGAATAGGGATAGGTGGGGGTGGGGGTGGGGGCAGGAAACAACAAGCCTGTTGTGTCTGATATGGAGACAAACAATATGTTTTGCCTAAGTTGGAGAATAGGTTGCTGAAATGAGCTCTTAAGTCACAAAACAAACACTGCGCAACTGACAAAAGAATACTTCATGAGTTGAAATTTCTTTGTTTTGCAAGGAGAAGCAGTCTTTAACAGAGTTTAAAAATGCCACTTAATAATTTTTGAGACTTTTGGACTCATGTTTATCTAGTGTTTCACAATCTCGCCAGGGAATAGTGCTATAAGATTGTTTTATATCAGAACATGGTCGCTCAAAATGCACCTGCTTGGCTCACTGGTCTCTTGAACACAAACACTTAAAACTCAGTGAGACTGGAAGGCAAAATTTGCATATTGTCTGTCAATATTGAGTCAAGTTTGAGTCACCAACTATAGTCTCCAGCAGTCACAGCCCAATGAGATGCTGCCTTGAAAGTGGTATCTCACTGGGCTCAGAGTAGCTGGCGAACAGTATTCATGAGGGAGTTTCCCAAATGTCTCCAGAATAGATTTTAATTAGTCAATAGCAATTGTACAATTTGTTGAAAGTTGTTTTACATGCACAAATCCAGCATGTACATTTGTCTTCTTATTTCTATACACAATCAGACACTGACTTTGGTATATAATCATATATACTGTATTTTTTTCCCCGTTATTTCTTTTTATTATTTTTAGGTACAACAACTTCTGGCTGTCTCAGCAAAGCACTTCAGGATCTGTATGAGCGTCATCCTCTCGGTTTAGGTGAGTAGATGTTTGAGAAGATTTTTTTTTCTTCCAGGTAGTACATGTGAATGGGCACTTAAGAGTTTTACAAGTGTGGAAAATCAGTGGAAAGAAGGCATGAATTGCTTAAATACTGCAATCTAAATCATAGTCTACATGGTAACAATTTCAGACAAACAACTTAGTGTTGCACATTCCAGCTCTATTAGCTGTAGAACATAAGGTGAGGAAGGAAGAAGGCTTACATGTGTTAGCTCTCATTACAAGGCACCAGAACGAAGTATATCGATCACAATATTTAGATTACTTAATTTATTC
The DNA here is from genome assembly GCA_028566095.1 of Kryptolebias brasiliensis. Classification (NCBI taxonomy): domain Eukaryota; kingdom Metazoa; phylum Chordata; class Actinopteri; order Cyprinodontiformes; family Rivulidae; genus Kryptolebias; species Kryptolebias brasiliensis. The sequence continues at coordinate 5,228,515 of JAOXNZ010000098.1, read as the reverse complement.
ATCCTTATGGTTTATCAAATTGCAGCACTTGAGGGCAGAATCTGTTTAATTGCAGGGAAGTTTCAGTCATGAGTTAATAAATATCAATATCATTTAAATCAATAAAATAATAAAAATCAATAAATAGACCAAATTTGCCATTAAAAAATTTTATTACAAAAATAAAACAAATCCAAATAAATTCACAAACAATTAAGATCAACAAAGAATTAACACCACAAAAAAAATTAACATTTTACCAGCCACTATTTTTCTTTTTTGTG
>JAOXNZ010000098.1:5101858-5113563 GCA_028566095.1 Kryptolebias brasiliensis | reverse complement strand
AAAAATAAAGCTGTAATATTCAAGTTTTCTTGATCTTCTAATTCAGATGTTATTTTATTTATATATTAAAAACCTTACTCAATTCCTAGAGCTTTCCATGCCCCATGAAATATTGCAGTAAGTAGAACTCTTCCTTTTGTCAGCCGACTGCCCAGCATCATTAACTTAACAGGACCACTGAACCAATTAAATGTGAGTTTTGTGCTAAACTCTGCAGTTTAAATTGGAGCCAGAGCAGAAAGAGTTGCATGTGAGGAAAGCCTGTGAAACTGTGACAGTCAGACAGACACAGAGACGTTGGCTAAAGGACCCATTGGATTTATGGTGGTGTGAAGGTGAGATGGATGGCTGTTTGACCAGTGGGCTGCTGAAAATGGCCAAGCAGTCCTTTATGGTCTGGCAGAGAAAATGAGGCAGCTCTCCCACACCTATCCATCAAAGTCATTTAGGTGCTCGTAAATGGCTCTGTGTGTGTGTGCATGTGTGTGTGTGCGCACTCGTGTGGATATTAGACTATTATTGCCGCCCTCGTAATAGGGGCCAGTGAGTTCTATCATGGAAGATGTAAGTCTGTGAGGTGAAAGGTGAAGCTTCAGTAGACAAGTGGAGCAAATAGTTATGTCGGTACTCAGAAAGACTGTAATCCACACCTGATCAGAACTCAAACAGTGGTCGGTGGACTGTCAATCCAGGCATACGATAAGCAGGTTTAAGGTTGTATCTCACTGGGCTGTGACCTATTAGTGAAGAGCATTCAGAAGGGAGTCTCCAGAACATCTTGCGACAATCATGATTTTTCTCTCAATTTCCTCATGTGAATCGCAGTGGTGCACAGCTCTATCGCTTGATTTTTGAACATAATCAAAAAATCTGTGACTAATTTTCTTTCATAATAGTCACAGAGTCAATGCGGTCACATCCAAAATGTCTCAAACCCATCTGAATTGTGTCGTGAGCGTCTCCAACTTCTCTTATTACATAGACAACATCCAAGGCAAATATCCAGGTCTAAAATCCACACTGATGATAAATAATTACTGAAAAACTGGTCTGAATCTGCTTGTCTTCATTTCTAAAGTGTACTTGAGCAGATTATTTCATAAAAATGTGTACAAAGGGGGCCAAGGTGGGTTACATGTGGACAACAAAATAACATGAATGGCCAAGAATGCAGTTTTTCAGGACATAAAAATAGGTTTTGAGTTTCAAAAACTGGCCCATTAAAATGCAGCTGCATGGCTCGCTGGTTAGAAACACTCCAAATTTAGTGAGACTGCAACGGAAAATTAGTGTATTTTCTTGCAATTTTTTCTCAATTTTGAGTCATTAGCTAGTCTCCAACAGTTCCAGCCCAGTAAGACACCACCTTCAGGCTCATGGATTTAGTTTTCTCTGTTGCTGATGACTTCTTTATTTTATTTTTTTGCACTCAGAACACCAACAAACCTTTGTCCTTTAACTGGGCTGTGACATCAGAGGGAGTGTTTAAAGGCTGTGGGCTGAAAATGTTCATTGTGGAAAAGCGTGCACATATTTACAGAAAGCAGGGATGATTTTGAAAACTGTGGGGTAGGATAATCAGATCCCACAGCAACCTTGTTTCAGAATTTGTGCAAAGGGGACAGTTGCAGGTAGATGGAGGTTGGACCACCGGCCTCTGTTGATGCATGTATAAAACATAGGAAACAGCTTTGTGAAATTAATTTCAAAATGTTCTTTAACCCGCTCACATCAGACAGTTTTGTCCCTTACATTATAAAATTAGAGTCATTCAAATGTGCTCAGTGTTTTCGTGGCTCCTTTCATTTTTTGCTGCTGTGTAAAACATTTTGTCAACCAAAGAATAATCTTATTACAGCTGATTCATAGCAAACATGTATGGTAAAATTGAATTCCATAACAAAAAAGTAGTAAAGTTACTACAATGAAAAGCACAAAGTGAACCTCATAGCAGCTTGTGAAGAGAGGCAGAGAATGTATCATGTGGACACTCAGACAGGCTGTTTAATGTCCAACAAATTGTATCTGTCTTTTCTGTTCCTGGTGAAATATTTTAGCCTGGCCTAAAATTCTGGGCCACCTTGCCCTCTTTAGACTCAAAAGTTTGGAATGTAAAAACATACAATATGGGCCACAAATATGGCATTTGCAAAGATTATGAGTAACTTTAATAAAGTCCCCTTTCACACTGGATCCCAATCATTGCTTGAAGGGGGATAGTAAAATTAGCTGTACCTAGCTTTTTTTTAATTAATTTTTTTACACCAGTAAGTCTTATTCCACTCATAAAGCTGTAGAATCTTTAATAAACTCACGTCTCATTTCTCCCCAAGAATTCGCTGAGGTGAGGTTAACATTAGCTCCAGAGTGCTTTAATAGAGACAACTGGAGCGTACTACTTATGTCTAACTTTCAACCAATCACCGTTCCTTGGGAATCATGCATCACTTGATCCTCTAAATCTGACCAAGAAGCAGTGTCAGGACTACCAGTCTCCTTTGGGTAATGGAGTTTAAATGAATCAGCCGTAGCTTACAATTGGTGACACTGACACTGAGTACCATATGCATATGAGAAGGGGCAGTACACTACAAAAAGTGACGATAAGTACAAAAAATTAAAAGTGCTGATACTTTCACTGTGTACTGGTGAGTACAGGCTCACTACAAGCACTGACCAAGCCTCCAATTTGGCTTGGTCATAAAGAATTTGAATCACGACTGGTCATGCTGGCCTTATTCCTAGGCTACAACCCCACCACACCCACACCATGCTGGTGGTGTTCCAAGCAAGTTATTGCAAGGCTCTTGTCAATGTGGCTGCAACACAAAACCCATCATGCTGCCATTCTTGATACAGCTAATAGGATCATGCTACACTTTCATCACACTTTTTTTTACAGGGGTGCAAAGACCAATCCACGTTCACCACATGCCAATAAATACTGTGCTATGCTTAGCTGTCCTTCAGTATCCTTTTGAGCATTTGTTCTCATAATGGTCAGGCTTGCTAGTCGGGGAAGGAAGAAGGGTGTATGTGGTCATGTTTCTGCACAGAAAACCCCTTCACCTGCATCCTCTCATGCTGCTGATGGTGTTTCCTCCTCCACAGCAAGGCTGAAACTGATGCTGGATGCCTAGAAACCTCCCATATACTGTGTATAGAAAGATTTCACAGACTGTGGGAAGATCGTCGAAACAAACGTGATGTTCTGGTAATAGCACTGTGAAAGCATGGAGTGATCTTTAAGCTTTAGCTGCATCCTGATGTGGGTCAGGAGAGTTATACCTGGGCGGACATAAAGAGCATGGTGAGGGCAACGAAGTGAGTCTCAGAAAATATTTCATGAGTGCAGCAGCTCGTGATTGTCTTCACACTGAAGAAGGTTTTCCACATTTGCTGCCATCTAGCCACATTCTCATAGGTTGTGTAGTTTGTGGAGAAAATAGCGTCGTCATCACACACAAATTCCTTTTGTGTGCAGCAATACTTCTGTCTCACTGCACACTGATGGCTGAGTGCTAAAACTGCAAAGCCTAAAGAAAAATCCTCAGTAAAGAGTTCTTACTTTAATGAACAATAGAGCTCCACACAAGGCTGCTTCCTTTTGACATGAGAATAAAACAAGGAAAACAGACATGGTAGCTGAGAGGAGGATTTGGCTGACTGACAGAGTGTCATGGTGATTGACTAGATGAATTGATGTTCAGTCTGTTATTTTGCTGTGTTGGAGACTGTTGTTCCACTAATAATTTGTTTCTGCAGATAGGCTGTCTGACAATCAATTGTTAAAGAGAGAGAATAGCAGGACCCCCCTCCCCCTTCTGATTACATGAGATAACTATAAAAAACACTACCAGATTTCACAGGAGCTTCTTTGGGGGGAACATTTCCCAGTTTTACAGGGGTGAGAAAAACCAAAATGTAGATAGTTAAATGATAAAATTTATGTATTTTTACATAAACTACATTAGGGACAAAAGCATTAAAGGGACAAAAAACAAGGAAGTTAAAGGTCTAGCATTCCTTGAAGGAAAGCACATTGCCTAAGTTTGTTTATGCTTGGATTATTCTCTACTTTAGCTCAATTTGATAGGTGCCTGATGATGAGATTTTTAGTTTTGTTTCATTTGACAATTTGCTTGTTGCAGCGCCTGGAATAACCATCATGGTATAAAAACCTGACTGACAGAACATTTATATTGTATATATATTTATATTGTTATGAAAAGTGACTCAGCAGACTGGCTGAACTGGCTGTTAAGTTGTCGACCAATCAGAGCTGCACACCAATTGTGTGAGGAGATGGTGCAGGAGGAGGGCTGAGGAGGAGTGAAGTGCAGGAAGAACTGATGTTGTAAATAGTGTGAATTGTGTGCGTGCAAGCTATCAGTAAGCAATCCAGTTTTGTCCTTTCCTCTTTCTACTTCTGTGGAATGGTTTGCTTATTTTATCCGTGAATCTGTTGGACATATTACTGCACTTTTGCCGTAGTTTATAATGTTGCAGTTCAACTGCCTGAACAGATATGCTATTTTGAACATAATGTGATTCCATAGTTTCAAATGTTAATTTCTTTTACATTTATGCATGCTTTTTTTCTGTGTTCTGTTTTCTGTGTTTTTCTGTGTGTGTATATTAGTAAACAACTCAGCAATTATTGATTAATGGTAAAGGTTGTATCTTAAACTACTGCAGGTGTCATTTTGATTATTTGTTGCCACTTTATTATTTGTTGCTACAACTTTATTACTTCTTTATTGTGAATTTCTCTTGTCCACAGATTCAGAAAGTGTAAGCAAATATTGTATTTCTGTTTGCTTTTTGTAATAATCTTTGTATTTAATTGTGAGGCATCTAACAGACAAAACATATTTACTTGTAAATATGTTTTTGAATCAGAACCACACACATATACAGACTCCTATGTCTAATAAAGGAGAGTTTACAGAGAACTGAAGGAACATTTTTTTTGTGTATTCTAACCAATGTTCCCTCATGGTCACAACTCTTTAAAACTAGTAAATTAGGAGGTAAATTTGGGATCTCATTAAGAAAAGACTCAGTGAACAGATGGGGCTTCTCATTGACAGTTTAAAACTGAGTTCAGCCTCTGTTACCTTAAAGCAGGGGTCCTCAATCCTGGTCCTGGAGGGCCACTATCCTGCATGTTTTCATTGTTTCTCTGTTCTTCAGCAGGTCTTCAAGTTCAAATCATTCATTCAAATCAGGTGTGTCAAAGCAGAGAAACATCTAAAACATGCAGGACAGTGGCCCTCGAGGACCAGGATTGGGGACCCCTGCCTTAAAGAGCTAACTAGGCTCAAAGAAAACCTCCTTCATGATACTAAAAACGTAGACTTTCAGCTCAGCATGTCAGGTTTTGCGGTAAAATCCAACCCAAGAATAAAGACTCACTCAAAGACTTGATAAAAATAATTTTATTTTAATATAAAAACAAAAAGTTGATGTGGCAGCAGGCTAATACAGGAAGGAAAGTGAAACACAAAAACCAAAGATGTGATGGAGCAGCTAATACAAAAGTAATCAAAAACACAAGGATAATGTAGGAGAAAAGATTATGATGAACTGGTGAGTGACCAAGATCTGGGAGTTTAAATAGGCTGGGAGTGACGGGACAACTAATGACAACTTAGATGAGGATCGGGTGGGAGAGGAGGACCAAGACTAACTGAGGGAAATGCAATGAAAATGACATAGGGGAGAAACAGGAAATGCATACAAAAGGAAACACAAGAAACAACATGACTAAGCTAAACTGAATTTGAAATAAGAAAAGAGGAAAACAAAAAACAAAGAACGACTAAAAACCAACAGATCATGGCACAATGTAGTCGGCTAAACTGTTAATCTCATTTCGTAGTTCAGCCCTATGGTAATCCACTGATCAGCATTAGAACCTCATGAAACCTGAACTTCTTTTTATTCGAAGTTTGACATAAGACATTCAAACCTTCCACTGTTTTAAAGGTCATCTTTATGCCATCTCATGTCTCTGAGAACAAGAAATGTCTCAGTAGCTACAAGAATGAACTGTGTTCAAAATCCAGAGCAGGGCAGGTCATTGAAGAGTTTTTCTACCAGCTACTTTGTGGTTTGTTCAACATGTTTTGTTGCTGAACAAACTGAGCACCGTGGGATGGTCTGCATTGAAATAACTATTTATCCTAAGTGTTTAAAATATCATGTGAACATGTTTTATTTTGTAACTGCATATTAAATTATGATGCTTTTTATTTTCTTTAAGAGCTTGTTTGAGATTAAATTTTCTCTTGTTCTTTGTGCCTAGCAGGAGAGACACCCCATGGTGTAAAAAAGGAACTAAGTAACTTTTACTCAAAGTAGACTCTTCACTTTTTACTTTTACTTGAGTACATTAATTTAGTACTCCTTTCACCTCAGATTAGTCATTGATTTAAATACAAAAAGTTACTTTCTGAGGGCTTCATTAAAATCTGTAAAGTGGTCCATGAGATGTTTTGCTAACACACAAACAGGGTTGACACCAACAGTTAATGCCAAAGTTTTACACAATGATGTTGCGTATTGTGGAACATTCAAAGAACATGTTGGGGATTAGTCTCAACTACTATCACAAAAACATTTAACTCAGTATCTGTAAAACTGACTAAGTTATAGTCAGTTTGAGTTTTCTAATGTCAGTTGGCTGTGGCAGCCATCTTGAAATAGGTTGACTCCAAAAGTTAATCTGTTGTAGATGTGCATCCAATAATTATTTTCTGGTAAATTTTATAAAATCTATCCAGTGGTTCATGAGATATTTTGCTGACAGACAGACAAAAAAAATATTATCAATTTTTTGCCTTCAGCAGTGGGTGATAAAGATGGAAAAATAAAACTTATGTTGAACTGTTTATTTGCCCAGGTCCTCTGGACGATTACTTCTTGGGAGGGGACAATGGGAGGGGCGTGAGATTAATCTGCATGTAAATTTAGCTGCATAAACAGAGCATCTAGTGCCATTAAAAGCTTGCTTTTTTGAACGTAAGTAAAAAAAAAAAATCAAAATTTACTGAATTGCAGGAGAAAATGTTCTCAATCTATTTAATGGACAAATTCTGCAGGAACCAGCTTTTAATGGTGTTGTGCTATTTAGGAAGAGTACGCAGTTTGACCCACGTTGTCACAGTCTGCCTGCTCTAGCCACGCCTCGGCTAGCTCCGCCTGTGCAATCAGTCAGATCTGACTCACCTGGTTTCAGCCCTTCTTAAGGTCTTCTGTCTCTCATCTCCGTTGCCAGATTATTGAACGATTCGCCTAGTAAATGTCCAAGCCTTTGTCTGATCTCTCGTCCTTGATCCTTTGCCTCGCCCTTGACTCTCAACCCTTGCCTAGCCCACGCCTGGTAACTTTGCTGACTCCAACTCCTGGCTCTCGACCTCGCTTCTGTGCACCGGACTTCGCCCTTGGATTCGTACTTCGGATTTGTTCTCAGCTCTCTGACTTCTCGGCTCTGACCACAGCTCTGTTCCCGGATTCTCCCTTCAAGTCTACAGTGGTAACTATTAACCTTAACGCCTTCCTTCCAGTCAGCTACGACGCTAACCTACTGTTGACCCCGCCAGCCGCACAGGAAGTGCGTAACCCCGGAAGTACTCGATTCTTTACAATTCTATTATTTACAATAAACATCATAAACCTTGCTCTGTGTCAGTCTGCCCTGAATCCTGAACCCGATCCTTGTCAGAATAATCTGGCCCAAACAGAGAATGGATTCAGAGCAGAAGCACTGGCGATCAGGCGTAGAGGGCGCCATTTCCAAACTCGAGAACGACATTCAGGAAATGATGCAACTAATCCGCGACATGTCAGGCTCCCTGGGTAACAGCGTCTGCCCGCCTAATTCCTCACCACCGGCTCCTACACATCACCAAGTCTCTCCGATGTATGAGCCGAGACTACCTGCGCCAGAAGCCTTCAAGGGTGAGCAGAATCAATGCCGGCCGTTTCTAACACAATGTGAGATCCAGTTTCAGCTCCAACCCTCATCGTTTCCCACCGAACGAGCCAAGGTCGCCTACGTCATCTCCCGTTTGTCTGGTAAGGCGAAACTATGGGGCACAGCCGAGTGGCAACGTAACAACCTGATCTGTTACACATACAAGGAGTTTGCTACTGAATTAACCAGAGTTTTTGACCCAGTAGCGCCGGACCGTGAGGCAGCACGGAAGCTGTTCACGCTAAAGCAAGGCAGCAGAAGCGTGACTGAATACATCATTGACTTTCACACGTTAGCAGCAGATAGTCGGTGGAACGATCCAGCTCTAATGGATGTGTTTTTTCAAGGACTCAAGGAGTAGATCAAAGATGAACTCGTTACCAGGGGACTTAAGAGGCTTGGAGGAGTTCGCAACTCGGATTGCCAATCGCCTCACCGAACGCAAGTTGGAAAGGCGAGGTAATGTTCACGTCAAACCACGTTTGTGGAGCGAGAAGCCGCCGCCAGCTCCGGAGGTCCATGAGGTTCATGACGCCCCCCTGATGGAAGAACCCATGCAGATTGGTCGAACCAAACTCACGTTGGAGGAACACAATCGTCGCAGGTCAGGAAACCTTTGTTTCTATTGTGGAGCTAATGGTCATCTGGTCAGAGACTGCCCATTAAAAGGGCCAGGCTCAGTAGGAGCCAGGAGGGTACTACTGAGTCCGGTCAGAAAGTCTGAATTCTCCTCTATGCTCACACTGCCCACAGAATTAGGAGTTAGAAGCAACAAACATAGGGTCCAAGTGGTCATTGATGCCGGCGCCGACACCAAATTTATTGATCAGACTCTGGCCGAGTCCCTAGGCATCAGAACTCTATCCACAGTTAACAAACACAGGGTCACCGCCATAGATGGTCACGTCCTAAGTCAAGACAACTTGGAGACCGAGGTAGTACGGCTCTCCCTGTGTAGCAATCATCAGGAATCACTCAAGTTTTTGGTCATACAGTCACCTGACTCACCAGTAATTCTGGGATCATCGTGGTTAAGGAAGCATAATCCATGCATCGACTGGGTCAAGAGAGAGATTACCCGCACCGGACTTCGCCCTTGGATTCGTACTTCGGATTTGTTCTCAGCTCTCTGACTTCTCGGCTCTGACCACAGCTCTGTTCCCGGATTCTCCCTTCAAGTCTACAGTGGTAACTATTAACCTTAACGACGCTAACCTACTGTTGACCCCGCCAGCCGCACAGGAAGTGCGGAAGTACTCCATTCTTTACAATTCTATTATTTACAATAAACATCATAAACCTTGCTCTGTGTCAGTCTGCCCTGAATCCTGAACCCAATCCTTGTCACACGTAGAACCACCCATGGTGCCTAAATCACGCAATATACATATCATACATTTATGATTCCTGCTATTTGACAGAAACATGCATTCACACATTGCTCAGTTAGTGGTTGAGGGTTTTGTCCTTAGGGTGAACCATCCTCTGTCTTAGTCCTTTAGGTTTGAAATGCAACAGGAAACTAATTCTTCTGAGTTTCTCAGATACTTCAACAACATATGGGAAGATTATTATTGTAAGAATATTATTATATTATATAAGATTATTTCCTCTCTTTTCTGTAGCATGTTTTCTATATTTTCTCAATGATTTGACAAAGGACCAATTAGGATATCCACTTGTTTGGAAAGCTTTTTTGATGCGTTTTGATTTATTTTCCTTCCTTTCTATCCTCATGGGGACATGTTCAGCCTGATGGTGTAGAGTTCCAATGACAGAAAGTGACCAAAACATCTCTTTGTGAGCCAAGCAAACTAACTCTACTCACTCTACGATGGGAGGGGCATGAGATTAATCTGCATGTAAATTTAGCTGCATAAACAGAGCATCCAGTGCCATTAAAAGCTTGGAAATTCATTCTCCAGTTTTGAACTGAGAAAAGTCCACTGATGGGAATTGAAATGTCTTCAGTTACTGAATAAGTCCAGTTGCTTTGTGTTTTAAAGCATTTGGATTAATTTTAATAAACTAAAATCATAATTCCATGTAAAAATCCCACAAGTGTTCTTGTCATTATTGCCCATGCTGAAAGGTGAAGGTACGCAATAATGATTTTTTTCTTGTGTCAGTATGTCTGTCTGTTAGAAAAATATATCATGATACACTGGATAAATTTTAATTAAAACTTACAGAAATTATTCATTGGCTGTGCTTCTACAACTGATTAACCTTTGGAGTCAATCCAATTCAAGCTTGCTACTACAGCAAACTGAACACAAAATTGGCTATAAGTCAGTCAATTTTAAAAATATTGACCTAGAGTTTGGTGTGGTTGTAGCTGAGACTAATTCTCAGAACATAATATCAGTGCTAACAAATAATGTGTTTAACCAAAGCTATTGATAAGGCAAGAGCTTTGGTTAAAACTTTGTCATTAAATATTGGGAGTAATTTCTGTTAGCAAAATATCTCACAAACCACATGGTGAATTTTTTTTAAGCTGCCACAACCAACTGACCTTAGAAAACACTAAAATGAATGTATTTCAGACAGTTAATAAGATAGGGACAGATAATAAGAAGGGTGTAGTTCAGTGATATTCAACTAAATTGCTCAGGGGGCCACAGTTACTAAAAACCAACAGCTCAGGGTATGGACATCCTGCAGTTATTGTAGCAAGAAATAACCTTTATGATCAAAGGTAAGACATTGTTCATAGATTTATCGAAAACATAATAATTTTTTGAACAGGAAATGTGAGATTAGTATCTTAGTTTTAGGTTTTATACATGCAGGAATTTGGACAATTTAGACTATTTTGATGTCTTTCACTTTGAAATTTAGGTCACAAGATTGTTAATAATTCTGCCAGATTGTCTGATTAGTATGAGAAAAGATCAGATTAGAAATTAGCATTTTTGTCATCACCAGGAGGAAAGACTTTGAGATGCCTTACTATGATACAGCTGGATTGGGATAGGCCTTCCCTGAAAATGATGCTGTACAGGTGGTGTGTTCCTGACTAGGCCCATGGAAAGATGCATGAACACGAAAGTCAACTGAGGATCAATTTAGGTCAAAAGCTTGTCCAGAAGGTCACCTAGGAGGGTTAAGGTGAAGGCTTCTGAGGGACCTAGAACTCTTCAACTGATGGACAGGAGGTGACAACTATGAACAATTCTTTAATTGGACTTATCTGTTAAAGATACACATAGTTCTTGTTAATTCTAGTTTTCTGGATTTTCTACTGCTGGACTTAATTAAAAAAATCTAGACAAAATATGTGTTTAAGCTTAAAAAACAAAATACGACAAAAGAAGACGAAAGGAGAGGGAACTAGGAAAAGACGAATAAAGACTGAGCAAAAGAGTTAAGGTCCCTCTAGTTTTAAAATAAATTATTATGGACAAAGTGAAAAGACAACAAATCATTTTCAGTTTCTTAGATTCTGACAAGGTCAGAATCATGAGCGTCTGCACAGATGGAGCTTATCTTTTCCTGTTCAAAAGAGGTTCTGTTAGCAGGATCACTGGAATGTTTTTTGTAATGACAAAGAGTAATCAAATTTCTTAAACCATTTGACTCATTTCCTATTAGATAAAGTAAATATACACTCACCGGCCACTTTATTAGGTCCACCTGTCCACCTGCTCATTAACGCAAATGTCAAATCAGCCAATCACATGGCAGCAACTCAATGCATTTAGGCATGTAGACATGGCCA
>JAOXNZ010000098.1:5038283-5048585 GCA_028566095.1 Kryptolebias brasiliensis | reverse complement strand
ATTTTGAAAATCCTAATTGACCTAAAATGGGAAAAGTTTATTCTGATTTCACATCAGACAGTGAAAAAAATGCATATCTTTTTATGTAGTGTATGTAAACTTCTGGTTTCAACTGTAGAGGTGAAGGTATTACCTAGGGCACATCGCTAACCTGCTCTACCTCTCTGACGTCTGATAAAACCTCAGGTACCTCAGCACCTGATGAAGGTGTTGATTCTCTCTTGGGTGCTGCCTACACATTGGCCAATAAAATTTCAGACAGAGAGAATGCTAAGGATGAAGACCTGGAAGCTGAATAAAGAACCAGTGATGGGAAGCTGAATAAAGAACCAGTGATGGCTGAAAACAGGGGCACTTGTATTCCTGTGACAATGCAGGAGACGACAACATGTCTCCTTGCTGATTGTAAAGTTCCCAACATAATGTCAAAGTTGTCTGCTGGCCCACTGTGTTAATTTTCAGCTACAATGGTTGATAAAGCCTTTACCTTTGATCCTGCAACCATCTCCCTATACAGCGTGGAGGTGGGATCTAAGGAGTAAGTGTTTTTTTTTTTTTTTTCAAGTATACAATGTGACTCCAGCAGTGACAGCTGTGGAAGAACATGGAAATTTGTTCACCAATTTCATCCATTTGCTGAGCCCGAGCACCAAACAGAAGAGGCAACAATGTCCCAAATACATTACGGACAGAAAGACTCTAGAACAAACAGGTCCAAAGGTTTCTTGTGGCTAGACGTGTCTCTGTTTGCCTGGAAAAATAACAGCAAATCTGCCAAACTGCACTGAAGAAAAGTTTTTTCTCTCAGCAAATAATGCATAGCTTACATGGTACGTCAGTCCTATAGCCTGAATGTTGGTAGAAGATACAAAAGTTTCACAAATAAAATAAGTATAGTTTACAGGGGTCACTGTGAGTTGCTTGTTCAGGGTTGTTCAGAGTGAAACATCAGCAGTAGGTGAGTTTAACATTATGACTTGATTAATGCATCACCTCTTTTTTAAAGCTTTAACTCTTCTTACTCTATCTTAAACTCATTGGTTTGTAAACTTGTTTGATTACAGCTTAGGGTATGAGCAGCTCAGTAAACATGTTTGTGTATCAATAAAACATTGATTAATGCAATGTTAAATAGAGAGAAAGTTTAGATATTGTGTTTTACAATAAAGGACTGTTTCTTGGTGGTTCTGAGACAAACAGATTTAGAATGGACTCCTATCTAAACCACTGACGCAGTAGATACCCTGTACATTGTTTCACAGCGTTGAGACAATATTTACAATACAGCTACTCTCACTATTGTCTTTTTTAGGTGCTGTGTTTACACTACCTGAGCAAGAACCCCCACACCTCACTTGCATACAGTTGGGCATCCTACTTGCAGCTGATTCTCAGGCAGCTAGACCTAACACAGTGAGACTCTAATGCTGCTGACACTAGCCCTGTTGGAAATCATTTGGTGTAAGGACATTTTATAGATTAGAACATGGGTTATTTCCAACCTAAACTCATTGGTTTGTAAACTTGTCTTGTTACAACTTAGGGTCAGAGCAACTCAGTAAAACAGGTTTGTGTCTTGAGTGAAAAATAGTAAAATAGCTTGAAAGGAGGACAGAAGTACGTTTAATTAAAAAACTAAATATGGAAAATATTTACATTTTAAGTTAGATGGTGTGCAAAATGGACCACACTGTAATATGAACCACAAAGAGATGAAAAAATAGTCATATGCAAACATAAAAAAAGTTGTTGATTCAAAAGAAATTAAAGTGCATTGTGCCGATGCTCACAGTGAATATTAGTCTGGCGGAATATGAGTCATTAAGAAACTTTACAATCTCAGGATAAAAACTCCTAAGTCTCAGTCTTGCAAAGTTCTGTTGTTCGAATCACCTTCTTCAGGATTTATTAATAAATACAGAGAAAGTTAGACACTTTATTTCATAATGTAAAGTTTAGTTTATTAAAGTTAGGGTGTAGGAAATTCAGTAATTATATTCTTGTTATATTCTCATTATATTCTTGTGTCACAGTAGAAACTCTCAGCATGTGAGGTGTGGATGAGTTGAGGCACAGTTGGGTCCTGTTCAGAATATAAGACAACTGCACTCAAGCAAGGATGGGGCCGACAGTCTTTACTGTGGCTAAAACAAACACTTGCATGTTACAGGGGAAAATGTGGTGAGCAGAGGTAAAAGGGTGTTCATGGTAAAAGCTGTTTTTTTATCCTATCAACACAAAAGGGAGTCACTTCTGAGAAGAAGACAGATACAGCTGGATGCTTCTGCTTGCAGGATGGAGAGAATGTGAACATTATGTCTCTGCTTTGTGTGCAGACTCTCTATTCTTAAGGGTGGATGAGCTGAGCTGTGGGACACAACAGAAAAGCATCCTGTTCGACACAAAAGATAAGCAAGAGTGGGCGAACATGTGCTGTCCTTACTGTGGTCAGAACAAAAAGCTGCATATTAGGAGTGATAGTAAAAAGAAGGTCCTTTTCAAGAAGACAGGTGCAGCTGCGTGGAAAATCCCAAGAGAGGTGGTCCTCACATCACTATGAACTCCAGCAAGCAACTTTAATGTTTTAAAATAAACTATATGTCCAGTCCTTTTACTGTGAGCTAAACATTGTTCTTCTTTACACCAATCTTCTAATTTATCTATTTAGCTAGTTCTAATTAGCTAAAATTATTCATCTCTTGTGCTCTTCTTTCAATCTGATTTTATTGTTGCAGCTCATGTTATTTTAGCTTCAAAAGAAAAAAGTTACTATTAAAAGGCTATTTAAAATGAGATTATTACAAATAAAGATCATTTGTTTTGAACTCAGCTTTGAACACAGCTAATACTTCTGATTACTGAAGGTACTTTTTTATATACCTTACCACATTTATAAGCCATTCTTAACATGAAAAACTACACAGATATAAGGTATGTGTGCCATTCAGTATGGCGCTGTTGGAAGTGTTAGTCATCTTCCTGACTGCTACCTGACTATTTTTGCTTCTCTAATAAATGTATTTTACTAAGTTACACTAGGACCACTGCTTTTATCTGTTGTACAAGAGTTATTTCTGCTAAGAAAGCTGTACTTTCATCAGTTTAGGGTGGTGGATGATAGAAAGGAGATTTGCACTGTTCTTCTGTAGCATTATCAATACTTGTGCACTGGCACACTTAATAACACACACCTCTTAATGCATTGGCCATGTAATGAACTGGTGACCTGTCCAGATTGTACTCCCACCCCCTTTGCTTGTTGACTTCTGGGTTAGGCACCAGCCCCCTGCAACCCTGAACAAGAGAAGCTGGTTACAGTAATATTGGGTGATAAATGAATATTGACGAAATAAAACCTAGTAAAGTCCAAAAGTTTCAAAAAACACAAATATTTGGAAGTAGAAAAAGAGGCAACATGAGATATATATTTTATGGCAGAGGTGGGAAACTTTGGTTGTTTTTTTATTTGTTTGTTTTGGAATTGATATGCCCTTGTGTGGTCTATGAGTTCTAAGGTTATATTCTATTTTCCTGAATTTGGTTTTCTAGTATTGATACCCTGAAGCTCTTATTCTGTGACTTTTGGTTTCGTTTTGTTTTTATATTTTGTCTTCTCGTCAGTTTTATTCAGGTTTTATTGTGGTACTCAATTTACATCTTGCGCTTTACCCACTCACATTCATTTTCTAAACCTGCTTTGTCCTGTTCAGGGTCAAAGGAAATGCCAATCTCCAGCTGTCAGGGCTGGGGTGGGGGTTTCACCTGGATAGGGTGCCAGTCCATCACAGGACCAACAGAAAGACACATGAGACAGAGAATGAACATCCCCCCAATTTGGTCACTACCTGCAATTGTGCCTCATAATTATGCACCAAAAACTGACAATTACATGTCAATAAATACCAGCAGGATAGACCCATTAAAACTTACTGTTACTCTGTTATAATTAACACATGACTCCATGACATTGACACAAAATCTTATGACACAAATTTTTGTGTGTTTACACAAAGATGGTCTGCAGCTTTAGATACAGTATATCAAAATCTTATTCTTTGTCCTATCTAATCCCTTACCAAAGATTGCCTCAGTGTATCATTTGCCTCCAAGTCCAATTTCCACTGGTGCCCTGCCGGTTAACAGCCATAGAGGCAGTTGTTGTTCACCTGGGCCCCAACCAGTCCAATGAGGCTGTCTTATGATCTGGGAAGGCAGTTGTAGATCCACATATTTGTTTTAGCACAAGTTTTACACTGCTGCCATTCCTGAAACACCCCTTATCATTTGGGACCAGCATCAGATCCATAGAGAATGTGCCCTTCCAATGGCTGATTTTAAGCTAAATCTTCAATATACTTATTTATTGATAGGTTATATGTTCTTCCTTTATTCTTTGCAGGGGCATCGCCCAATGTGTCCTATGGATGATAGGACACATTGGGCGATGTTGCAACAAAAGGAAATGAAAAAAGACATTCTTTTCTATTCAGCTCTTTAGTACATAACTGAGCTGTCTGAGAAGCTTGTCCTGTGTCTATGTCATTATCCAATCAGCATAAAGCTCTACTCTCCTTCAGGGGAGATGGAGACCAAGTCCACCATTGCCCCAAATGCTCTCATTACCTTTAATGTAAATTTTTTGTTTTTCAACTTTCATGCCCTACAATGGATTTTCTATAGGGTCCAGAAGGGCGAGTGCCACCTACTTGCTTTCATCATCCATGTCACGCAGTTTTCCTTGTCTTATGCAGCTATGTGAAGTTAAAGGTTAAATTCAAAATCAACATGGCTATTGCTCAGAGCAAATTAACTGTGATGTCGAAAGAATTTACCTTTTGTTGTTGTGTTAATGAACCTTCAAGAACAAGTCAGAACATTAAACTAGTTTCTTTCAAAAGGCGGGAAATTATTTATTGGAGGATTTTTGTGGCAGTTATATGAACAGAAATCCTGGTTTTCTGGTATTCAGACTTCAGAAAGAGCTCAGCCTCAGCTGCACCCCTCACCCTGTGTGACTTCCCAGTCATGAAGTCCTTCCGGTTCCTGGGAATCATCATCATCCAGGACCTCAAATAGGAGCAGAATATCATGTATCGTATCATCAAAAAGGGACAACAGAAGATGTACTTTCTGTGGCAGTTGAGAAAATTCAGGCTACCAAAGACAGCAATGGTGAACTTCTACACTGACTTTATCAAGTCCATCCTTTCCTCCTCCATCACCTTCTAGTGCCAAGGACAAAAGCAGGCTGCAGGGTATCATCAGGACTGCTGAGAAGGTGATTGGCTGCAGTCTGCCTTCTCTCCAGGACCTGAATTACTCTGAGGCGTGCAGGACAGATTGCAACTGACCCCTCCCATCCCGGACACCTTCTGTTTGATCTGCTCCTCTCTGACAGGAGGCTGCAGTCCATCAGGGTCTTACAATGATAGTCACCCCCTCCACATACACACACAACCTTCCACTATCTGTACTTTGGTTGTCTAGTCAGTTTACATTTATTTATTTGTTTGTTTATCAGTGTGTGTAAATGAACATGTATATATGTGAGTATGTGAACTAAATTTAAAATATTTGTGTAGCACCATGACCCCAAAGCAAATTCCTTTTATGTGCAAAAGTACTTGGCAATCAACGATTCTGATTGAAAAAAGTGTTATCAACAGCAGGGCAGAGAGCACCGACATTGACTACACACCAGTAAGACAGAGAAACGGGAGTCGTCACAGATCTGTATGGACTTTTCTTTTCTTCAGTGTTTGGTTTGGGGAACATCCAGCTGGATGAAAGCAACAGGCAGAAGTTAGCTGTCACATCAGTGAGGTGAGCAAAGCTGCAGCGTTAGGGTTTAACGTGCTTGTGTTACCTGGCAGCTTTAATCTGGTAGTGAAGGTGGTTGCTTAGCAACGGCAGCTGATAGTGAAGCGATAAAATGTCAACACATGTGTGTTAGATTGTAATGCTAAGTCCAGCAAGATTTAACTATCATAAGAAGTAGTCAGTAATATTTGTATTGATGCAGGTTAAAGAGCTGCAGAGCTGCTGCCCACCATCATATGTCTCATATTTGTTTCTGTAAATATCTAAATACCTCAGCTAATCTAAATACTGTATTTTTTATGGTAGGGAGTGGAATGGGTGTTCTTTTTTAATTTATTTTATTTATTTTTGCATCAACACAGGTAAAAGAGGAAAGAATTTCTAAAAAAAAAAATGCAACAAAACAAAAACATGGCAGATAAGAGTGGGACTCAAACTGTCCTGCAGGAATAATAAAACTCCAGGCTAACTGAAAACACCACTGCAGCTCCTCTGTCAGGCTGAACAAACTCACACCTCCTCTGTCCATCTCAGCAACAGGGGAGTCCGGTAGATTTATCTGTCACTACATGTAAACATAGAAAGGCAATATAACTCAGGAGATCATCAGATTAACAGGCACTGACTGAAAGGATCTCCTTACTGTGATTCAGTACTGTAAACGATATAAACATGCAACCAATTAAGCTACAATTTTTAATATGAAGTCTATGAAGCTGGTGGGTGGGGTGGGGATTGATTTTACAAGAAGATGATGTAGCTTTTCACCACATTAGTCTCCATTACTGATACTGGCATCCATCCTGCTGCTCAGACAGTTTTGTTTCTGTGAAGTCGCTCTTTATGGTCTAAAGAAACTAACCTTATGTTGCCTTCATGTTTTACTATTTGAAACTTTTTGAATTTATTAATCAGGATTCTTTGTGTTGTCTCTAACATGCAGTATGTGGTTTATGTAGAAGAAATAACATTATGGCAGCTTCTAAATTAAATAATAAATAAATTTACCGACTGAACAGATGATATATGTTATCATTATAACTAACTCACACCCTGTTGCTTCCACCTGATCCGCTTCAGCCAGCTCAATACATGGTTTAAGTCTTGTTTGTAAATTTATACTGTATTTCATTTTTATTTCTGCACTGCAGTTTGGTCAAGGCAGTGTTTCAGTAAAATCAGCTTTTTAGGTTTGCATCTGGGTCCTATTTTCTTCATCTCCACACACCAAAATACAATGAAGGGAATATATTGATTTTGACAAAGATATGTATGATTATGACTGATTTGACAGAAATGCAAATAACACAAGAACAAAACCAAATATTTGTCAAGGAATATAAGGTTAATTGGCTCCACGAAATTAACAACACAATGTGTCTGAATTTACAGTTTCATCATCTACAGTACATATACTTTAAAGCGTTTAAATGACTTTTTCACTTTGAAATACAGTATGTACTTTTAAATTTACTGTGTATTTATTTTTTAATAGCTTTAGAACCCCTTTGGTGTAAATTAGGGGGAAAAAAGACACTTAAGCATCTCTGTAAGCTTTATGGACCTTATTCTGAACTGTGTGATATAAAAGAGACAGAAAGAAAATGTCTAAGAAATATGCAGGGAAATACAGGAGCCAGTTTCTAGTAGTGCGGGATAAACAAAACATTCTTCTGGCCAATGCAGTCTGGAATGTTTAATAGCTACATTGGTACACACAAAAAAATAAAACATTTTTCACAATAAAGGTTGAAAAGTATAAAAGTATAAGAAAGTATCTGTACTATCTGTGACATGCCTTTGCTTTTTTTCTCTGTATCAACTGTCAGAGAATGGATGTTTGCAGGAGAGCTTGTGAGGGGTGGGTGGGGGTTGTGCTGGACACATTGATCTACAGACCGCCACGTAAAACAGTTCTTGACTTTGAGTTCTATTCAACAGAAATTTCTCACTTTCTTTGCTGATGTCCTTTGTGATTGGATAGGTTTAATTTAAATAAATCAATAAATATATATATGTGTATATGTATATACACATATATATACTGTAATACGAAGTAAGACAGGTGTACTTACTTTACTTCCTTTCCTACCATTTAAGGCACCAGATCTAATTCATCAATCAATAGCAGATTGAACTTTACCTTATTATTTATCAGATCTTAACAGCTGGAGGCTGAATTCATTCATCACAGGGAGATCTAATCATATCATTAAAGACACTAAATTTGTCCATTAAAATGTTATTACAAAATTAAGAATGGATCAAAAATAAAAATCATCGAACAAACAATAAATCAACCTAAAAGAAAAATAACACAACAACAACAACAACAAATAACAATAAGAATTTAGGAATATTATTCTGCATTTTGGCATCAAGTGATTCCTCTGAATTATCTGAATCTGATTTAAACAGTTGGTGGGAATATTCTACAATAAATGGGAAGATGTTGCATGTTTCAAAATGCTTTCCATTTTTTATAAGCAAAACAATGTAAAACAGTTTGTGTTAAATATTTACTTAGAACATGAACAGTTATTTTGTTGTCAGATTTACAGAGTTACTGCATGCAAAGTCTGAACTAACTAAGATTTATAGTCTATATTTGTCAAAATGTTGCTATAGTTCTGAGAAAATAAAGAAAGAAACTGGTTCTTAAAACTGTGACTCCTCACATGGGTTTTGTATGAGAGAAAGTTCAGTCCTTCCTTTGGTAAAAAAAAAAAGTGCTTCACGTATGTATTTGAAATGCAATATCTTTCTTAATTTATTTATTAAATATCATCTAAATTAACTGTAATTGTGTCCTATTAAATTCAATGATTATTATGATGATAACTTTGATAAAGTTTGTTTTATTTTGCTTCAATATGAAGCTGTCAACCTTTAACTGGAGTTATTCTGGCAATGCTTCATCTAAACAAAGGCAGCTTTTTTTACAGCAGAATGTCTTATGCCACTCATAAAGAATCAGAGTTTTCATTAAGCTCATGTTTTGTTTCTCCAGATGTCTTTTCATGAGGAGGAGTTTGCTGAAGTGAGGCTAACATTAGCTTGCCATTTCATCTCTGTTTTGATTTGAGGTCACATTTCCATGTTTTCGTCATAGTGGAACTCATAGGGCCCTTATTACTAGCACAGGTTTGTTGCACATGCCCTGAACTAAACAATACAGACGTCCTGAACCAAGACAAGTGAATTAATGATTTTGTTTTTTCATAAATCTCTACCATCTATCAGACATAACAAGGGTCACTGTGTTCTGCAACATACTGAACATAGGGTTCATTAGTCATGATCTAAAGTCTATATTTAAAAATATACATAGTCTGTTTTTAGTAGTAAAAAACTTTCATTGGTGCAGTTTTTCATAATATGCTACACATCATAGCACATCTATGAATATGAATGGATCATTCTTTGTTGAGTTTTTAGATGAAATGTTTTCTGAGCTTTAGATTATAAAGCAGCAGAGAAAGAGAGCGGCAACAGCAAAAAGCCCTGAACTCCTGCTCCGCCTCCAAGTCAGTTCTGTCGCTGTGAAAAAGGTCAAAACTTCAACTCTATTATAGAACAATGCAGAATCGTTTTGTTACACCATCTGCATTGTCTGCCTCGCTTTTTCTTCAGCACCACGGCGACAGAGGAGGCAGAGATGCTGGTTGCTGACAGACACACAGATGGAGCAGATGGCTTGCAGACTCCACAGTTTTAATTCATTTCTGGCTTTCACTCTAACTCTTCTTAACCTGCACTTGCTGGCCCAATCATCGAGCTACACCAAAAGCCATATGGCTGGGAAACTCACACAAATGGCTGTACAACCCGGCACGATGCCAGAACAGCATACTAACACAAGTGATACACAAAACCCCCCACTAATTCACACTTATTTTTATCCACACATTTATGTAGTACAAACATGAATACACTCGGTTATTAGAACCAACTGCTACATGGGGGAACAATAACAATATACTCTTTCCAAATGTTTTACTTTCTCTCAGCAGGTTGAAGTGAATGAATAAGTTGACAATAACTGATGGTTTTATTATAACATTCTGATAACAGGCTGAAAGGAGAACATACACTCACCGGCCACTTTATTAGGTACACCTTGCTAGTACTGTGTTGGACCCCCTTTTGCCTTCCGAACTGCCTTAATCCTTCATGCCATAGATTCAACAAGGTACTGGAAACATTCCTCAGAGAGTCTGGTCCATATTGACATGATAGAATCACGCAGTTGCTGCAGATTTGTCGGCTGCACATCCATGATGCGAATCTCCCGTTACACCACATTCCAAAGGTGCTCTATTGGATTGAGATCTGGTGACTGTGGAGGCCATTCAAGTACAGTGAACTCATTGTCATGTTCAAAAAACCAGTCTGAAATGATTCACGCTTTATGACATGGCGCGTTATCCTGCTGGAAGTAGCCATCAGAAGATGGGTACACTGTGGTCATAAAGGGATGGA
>JAOXNZ010000098.1:4948303-4958397 GCA_028566095.1 Kryptolebias brasiliensis | reverse complement strand
AAGTCCAGTTGCTTTTGTTTTTAACCTTTTTTGGATTTACCATGTCCTGGATGACTGAGAATCTACACCAGCACTGTATTGTATTGAGTCTAAAGGTTTGGTCGAGGGGGAATTATGGTGTGGGTTTGTTTTTCAGGAGCTGGGTTCAGCCAGTGAAAGGAACTCAATGCTTCAGTATATAAAGACATTATGCACAATTAGTACAAATAGTTTGGGGATGGGCCCTTCCTGTTCAACATAACTGCACACCAGTGCACAAAGCAAGGTTGGTGTGGAAGAAATTCACTGGCATGCACAGAGTCCTGGCATCAACCCAGTAGAACACCTTTGAGGTGAATTAGAGTGGAGACTGCAAGCCAGGCCTTCTTGTCTAATGTCAGTGTCTGACCTCACAAATGCATTTTTTGAAGAATTGTAAAAAATTCCGCTGAACACACTCATATACCTTGTGGAAAGCCGTCCCAGGAGAGTTGAAGCTGTAATAGCAGCAAAGGGTGGGCCAACATCATATTAAACCCTATGTATTAAGAATGGGATGTCACTGAGGTTTATGGTGTGTGAAGACAGACAAGCAAATACTTTTGGCAATATAGTGTAACTCAATTGAAATTGAAACCCTAAAGAAAAAAAAGGGAAGACAGCAAAACAACAAGCTGGTAGCTCAAGATTTTTAGATTAGATTTTAACAAAACATTTATTCACAATTAAGTGCACCACAATAAAATACTATAAAAAACACAAATATAACATCAGGACAAGCTTAAAAATTAATTAAATAAGGTGCTTGTTAAATTGCAGTTCTCCCTGAGTAAATATCTTACAGAAAACCCCATTAAAGCCCCACAGTTGCAAAAAATCCTTCATGTCCCCAGTGGCTCTGTGGAAGCAAAACTCCAGCCTCAGCCTGGCCTTCACGTTGCACCTCCACAGAGCCACAGCATTGAGCTGAGGTCCAGCCTGCATCCTGTCCCTGCAAGACAAATAAATAGCCATTTTAGCTTCGGCAATTAAAAAATTTAAAATCTGGCACTTTGGTTTGTTGGCTCTGTTATACCGTATTCCATAAACATAAATGGAACTGGTAAAAACAACATTGAAAAGGCTAAAAACACTCATCAATAAACTAAAAAAGGTCAGTCTCTTACAATGAATAAAAACACAAAAAACGCTCTCAAACAGACCACTATAAAGACACTCAAATTTAAACCCCTGGACTAATGACAAATAAAAATGAGTTTGTGGCTATGGCATAGTGTAGGAATACTGTGAACACCTCTACACACTCTAAAAGGAGCACACCATCAATGCAACTGTACAGCACCTGGATCTTGGCTATAAAACCAGCGCCAAACCCAAACCCCTCCATGGTTTCCCAGAGAAAGCTGTGTTCATAGTGGTCAAATACCTTTTCTTGGTCAAGTGAGACCAAAGCTGTGTTCAAACCCAATGAACTGTAGACTTCCAAAACATCACGAATTAGGTAGATATCTAGGTCTGGTCCCGGTGGATGACCTGCTCCATAACTCCTTTCATCCTGGTTGCCAGGGTCTTGGAGAGGATCTTTTAATCAATGCAGAGGAGACACACAGGGCGCCAGTTCTTTATGTCTTGCAGGTTCCCTTTTTTTGGCAGGAGGATAATGACCGCCCTGCAGCAAGACAGCAGTGAACCAGTGACCCGACTTGCGTTGAAGACATCTAGCAGATCTTCTGCTAAAATGTCCCTATAAAACTCCATCAAGAGCCAGTCAATGCCAGGGGCCTTCATGCTCAGGAGGGCTGTGTGGAGCTCCTGAAGCCCCAGGGGCGCTCCAGCTGGGTGTTGGTCTCCTCAGAGACCTGGGGTAGTCCATTGCAGAACTCCCCAAACAGCTCCTCATTCTCTTTACATTCACTCATGAACAGAGAAGAGTAAAATTCCACAGCCCTCCTCCTGATCTGACCTGGTTCACTCAGTTGCTGCCCTGTGTCTGACAGCAGAGAGTGGATCAACTTTCTATGCCCATGTTTCCTCTCCAAGCTGAAGAAAAAGCTAGAAGGAGTATCCATCTCCATATTGTTTTGGATCCGGGACCTGACCAATACGCCTTGGACTTTAGTTTCCAGCAGGTTTGCTAAAACTATCTTTTTGAATTTGAGGGCCTCTCGATTTCCTGTGGATTCACTCAGTGGTTCTAATTCCACTATTTTATTCTCCAGATCTCTGACAGACCTGGTAATGTCATGAGTAACATTGAGGGTGTGCTGTTGACAGAGCAGTTTTATTTGAACTTTCCTAGTGTCCCACCACTGTTTCAGACAGGTAAAATCACACTTCCTCTGCCTAAAACCAGTCCAAAAATAACTCAGTTTCTTTAAAACTTTGGTCATAAGTTAAAACTGAATTCAAATGCCAGTAAGCACTTCTAGGTAAAATGTTTCTAATAAAAACACTACCTAAAGCCAGTGAATGATCCGCAAAAGCCACCGATAAAATCTGGCATGTTTTAAACACATTAAAATGGTGCATAAAACAATAAGAATGATCAAGACGAGCCAAAGAGATTTTTTTTTTTAAATATGGGACCATATATACTGCCTGGAGCCTGTGTGCTGTGTGAACGGTCAGGTAGATGTTTTCCATCAGCATACAGTTGCAAGAGGCACCTCTCTTTTGCTGTGACTCTCTCTTTCACCAATCCCAGGAACCTCTGCATCAGCCTTGCAGACCTGATCCCCAGGAGAGGATTTTATAATCAGTGCAGAGGAGAGACACAGGGCGCCAGTTTTTAATGTCTTGCAGATTGCCCTTCTTCGGAAGAAGGGAGATGATGCTCTGCGGCAAGACAGTGGGAGCAAACCAGAGGTCAGACTCTCATTATAAGCTGGCAGGTCTTTTGCTATGATGTCCCAATAGGCTTTGTAGAACTCTACCGTGAGCCAGTCGATGCCAGGGGCTTTCTGGCCCTGCATGATCTGGACGGCTGTGTGAAGCTCCTGCAACCTCAGGGGCCGCTCCAGCTGACCTCTGGTTTTCTCAGAAACCCTGGGTAGTTCATTATAAAACACCCTTAACAATTCTTCATTCTTCTTGTATTCACTCTTGAATAACAAGGAATAAAACTCCACAGCCCTCCTCCTAATCTGACTCGGTTTGCTCAGTTGTTGCCCTGTGTCTGATAATAAAGAGTGGATCAGTTTCCTCTGCCCACATTTCCTCTCCAAATTAAAGAAAAAGCTGGAGGGGGCATCCATTTCCTTGATGCTTTGAATCCGGGACCTGACTAATGCACCTTGCAGTTTGGTTTCCAGCAGGTTTGCTAAAACTAGCTTTTTAGATCTGAGAGCTCAGTTGTTCTAACTCCACAATGTTAATCTCCAGATCTTTAATAGACCTGGTAATGTCAACGTTGAGAGTCTGCTGCTGGCACAGCAGTTTTATTTGAACTTTACCGTAGTCCCACCACTGTTGCAGACAGGTAAAATCACTCCTCCTCTGTCTAAAACCAGTCCAAAAATAACTCAGATTCAACCTAAAACTACGGTCATAAGTTAAAACTGAGCAAAAATGCCAGTAAGCAGTTTTAGGTAAAATGTTTCTAATAAAAACACTACCTAAAACCAGAGAATGATCTGTAAAACCTACTGGTAAAATATGGCACATTTTAAACACATTAAAATGTTATTTCAAACAATAAAACCGGCCAAGACGAGCTAGAGAAATGTGGTTTTCTTTCATGTGGGACCATGTATACTGCCTGGAGCCTGCATGCATCCTCCTCCATACATCCACCATGCCATGAGACGAGACCAGCTGCCGCAGAGCGCGCTGAGCTGCTACGTGTGGCTCTGCATGGTTATGATCTAAAGAATCGTCTTCAATACAATTAAAATCCCCATCTATAAAAACGTAATTCTCAGACCCGCAATCACCCAACTTATCCCCAATTTCTTTTAAAAAATGTATTTTCTCTGCATTGGTAATTGGAGCATAAATATTAATAAAAGTCACGTTAAAATGATCAAAGCCAGCCCTGACTAAAATACACCTTCTAGGAACAATACGTTGTATTTCTAGCGATCCAGGAGTAAAAGCTCTTGAAAAGAGGAACTCCACTCCTGTGCTCTGGGAGGTGCCATGACTTAAAACAATTTCCTCCTTCCACTCCTTATACCAATCTGCTTCATTTGACGGATCACTATGCGTCTCGTGCAAATAAAATACATCAATTCTTTTGTGGTTTATTGTTTGATAAATCTGTGCATGTATCTGTGCACGTTTTACTGCCTCTCTATCCCCATTAACATTCAAGGATGCTATGTTAAAGGTATCCATATTGGGTAAGAGGTTAAAAACAACAACAAAAAAAAAAGAACATACTCAAAATCATCTAGCCTAATATGAAACCAAACGTTAAAACTCCTCATTGCATCTATTGAGCACCATGTATAATTGTCTCCTGTGGGAGACAACGTGCTTCAACAGTGGTGATTTACACCCTGACAGTACATTTTTGATAGGAGACACCACCTTCCCATGTTGGGATAGCTCTTTTATTAGGAACTCATCGCTGATGAACGGAGGGATGTTTGACAATGTGGGGGAAAGTGTACACGAAATGGACCATTTTTGGTCCACGGCTAAGTGGCCAAGTAATAGGCTCGTGGACAGTGTTGTACCGGTGTACTTGCTACGGGCCTTATATCTATACAATCTCGACCCGGATGAGCACGGTCAAAGCATAGGTTCCTGTCGTGGACGTCCACTTCATGTACATTGTGCGCTGATGCGAATCTTGCTGCGGGAGGCGCCGCGTGACTGTGTAATGGACTTTTGATGACTTTTCAGCAGTTTTGAGCTTTCTGAAGTTAATCTTTGGGCTCTCCATGAGCATAAAGTCGGCCTGGAGGGGCACGGCGTGGAACATCAATTGAAATTTTTGGTTTATATTTTTTAAAAGTGCATATTCAATGCCTACTACCCTCTGACCGCATTAATAGCGCTCTCTAGCGCCACCAACCTGTCATAAATGGTATGACACCCATTTTTGGGAAAAATTAATTTTTCTGCCCAGATGTTTAGTAGACCATCCAAAAAGTGGTATTAGAAGGTCACCTCCAATACCTTTGTATGGTAACCGTAAGGGAACCGAAACGAGGCCTGCCGGATTCGAGTGCGATTCCGCGTCCTTTTTCAAGTGGGGTCGCCCGATCCCAGCAAACTCAGTACCGTTTTAAAGGGTGGGGTTGCGCAATGTAAACAAGATCTCTGGTGTTTTTCCGGAGCACTCCCATCTCCCTCAGACAGCCCAAAAGTGTTGCCCAGGTCGTTTGGGCAAGGGGCAAAAAGTGGTATCAGAGGGCCACCTCCAATACTTTTGTATTGAAACCGTAAGGTAACTGACATGAAGACTGCTGGAGCCAAGTGAGATTCTGTGTTCTGTTTCGCGTAGGGTCGCCCGATCCTGGCAAGCTCGGTACCGTTTTAAAGGGGGGAGCAGGGCGATGTAAACGAGACCTCTGGTGTGTTTCTAGAGCGCTCCCATCTCCCTCAAACAGCCCAAAAGTATTGCTTTTGTCATTTGGGCGAGGGCCACGAACTTGTATCAGAGGGGCACGTCCAATACTTTTGTATAGGACCTGTGAGGGGACCCAAAACTCATGTCTTTTGTGCTGTTCTTTTCACATTTAAACACGTTCTACAATCAAACAACACATGCTTTATCTACACGTCGCTCTGATGAAGAGGATGTCAGCCACGAACACCTGCGATGTTCCTGAAAGGAACTAGCCTGGGGAAGGTTCTAGAAAGCGCCGCTTCGGCACACAGGCAGAGGCTCTGGAGGGGACATGGCTCGGCAAGTCTGGTCTTGATCGGCCGTAGCGTTCCAGAGTTATTAAGCATCAAAGTTTGGATTTTTCAGACTTTTGACCCCCGCCATCTCGAGGTGAAAGGTCACACAGACACGGGAGCGACGTTTTCGCAATCGGCACGAGCCCCCGAAAAACATACATGAAACTCAAGCCTCTATGACAAACTCAGCAAAATCAGCCAACACCAAATTGTCCTCTGTGGTTTCCAGATGCTGACAGGAGGCTTTGCCTTTGAATCTGAGAGGATCGAAACTCAGTTTTTTCCTACGCCCACCAAATTTTACACAGGTGTTCTGGACCGCCCCGGCTGTACGTCCTGCGTTTTTGGTGTCTCCAAGAGCTCTGCGGGCTGCATGAGGCCAGGGAGATGTTTTGACCTGACCATGAGGGAGCTGGGGTGGGAAATGTAACCAATTAGTGCTCCGTGCGTCGTTAAGAGCGTGTTGTTCTGCGGATGCTTGGTACTGTGTGAAAGGTCAGTTTACAATGAACAAAACAAGACCACCCATGCGTTTCTAGGCCACTCCTATCCCCCTCGAGAAGCTGAAAACCTTCACTTTCAGATAAACAGGGGCACCAAGTGGTATCAGACAAACACAAGCAATACTTTGAATAGGTTTTTCCCTTACAGCCAGAGAGGGGCGATTTTCAAAATCTTTACCCAGGAGAGAGTGCTCCTTCCCTGGGTGAGCCAGGGGCTCAGAATTGATGCAGAGGGTCACCAGAAACACATTGAACATTTTTTACCCTGACCTCCAGAGAGGGGCATTTTTCAACTTTTTTACACAGGGAAGGAGCACCCTGCGTGGGGCGTTTTTCTTCGCCGTGTCGTTTCAAGTAGAAAAGGCCGACGAACATGAGAGAGACGTCTATCCGCTCGGGACGACATACGCAAAAACGAGCGCTCTCAGCCTCTGGCCTCCCGGCAGCCCCACATTGTGCAGTGAGACTTTGAGAGGAAAAGAGAGCAGGTCAGGGATGGAAATGTGACCATCAAAAATTAAATGGCCCCTACGGCCGTAGGCAATTTTGGGGTCTCTTGGCGCTCAGGGTGCCGATGATGAGCGAGTGAAAAATCAGCGCAGGCCTTTGGAGTGCCTTTGGCCACCTAGCTTCGCGTGGGAACGCCTGTCGTGAGGGAGCCCGGCGTCATTGCGAAGGGCGGACTGAGACGATCGCTACGAGCCCACCTGTGTCTTTGTGCCCCACTCCCACGTCCCCCAAACACCAAAAAAACTCCACAGGGCCGCCTGAATCAGGGTCATAGAGTGGGAGCAGAAGACCACTGCCAATACTTTTGAATGAGAAGCTTGAGGGAACGGACGCCATCTTGAAATAAATGTGTTCGGCCCCACTGCTTTGCGTAGGATTGTCTGATCTGGGCGTGGTTGGTACCGTTGGAAAGGGCAGACCGGGACAAAGACAACGAGCCCAACCACATCCCTGTAGCTTCATGCTACATGCCCTAAAAAGCCCCGGTAATCAGGACTCGTGGCCCCATTGACTTTTCATTATAAAATGTGCACACCCGCCACGGGCGCTGTCATTAACATAGGAAGCCGAAATTTGGCACGCAGCTTCCTCTGTGGGTCCTTAACAGATCCTGCAAGTTTGAAGGGTCTACATGCTTCTGGCGGGAAGTTATAAGCTTTTGAAGTTGGCTGTTTTGTTATTTTAACTCTCCCTCCCACCGGTCCTGCGGCTTCAAAGTGCACGCTTGTTAGCAAGATATCTCAAGAACCCTTGATTGGATCTTAATGAAACTTTCAGGGAATATTCATCCTATTGCCCTCTCAAACTAATTAAATTTTGGGCTTGATCAGACAAAGGTGTCTCAGGAATGCCAAGACACTCTGTCTTTAAACTTGCAGGAAATAGTCATCACATGTTCTTCTGAAAGGCCTGCAATTTTAAAGCATCTAAGTTATAAGGTTTAAACTTCAATAAAGTATCTTCAAATGAGTTGTTTTTCTCAAAGCAACTGGTACCTGACGAGCACGCCCAATACTTGTCAATGGGTCAATGCAAAGGTATTGTCCGTGCTCATTTGGTACCACTTTATACCCCTGCTTTTCCTTATGGGCGCTCAGTCAGTCTAACACCATTTAAAGGTTGTAGGTCACAGAAACACAAGGGAGGGCTCGTTCTTCTCAAATCGAGGCCTCGAACGACATATGTGAAGCACAGACCTCCAATCCCAGCTTTGCGTGCAAACCTCTGATTTGGTGGATTTTTGATGGTTAGTCTCAAAGGCCAGGCTCTGCCGATTGCAACAAGCACACTGGTGTCTCCGTAGCCCACTTGTAAGTACATTGCACAGACCTCGTGGGTGCAGAGTGGTACCTGACGAGCACGCCCAATACTTGTCAATGGGTCAATGCAAAGGTATTGCCCTTGCCCATTTGGTACCGCTTTAAGCCACTTGAGGGAAACAGGTGGCATAGATTGGTACCTGACGTGCACACCCAGTACTTTTCTATAGGGCAATGCAAATCCTCGCTGGGATTTGATCTCAGGCATTTGCTGCAGCATCTGTTTATCCAAACTAACTGCTAATGTTGAGTCAAGCTTCACAAAATTAAACTGACTAAAGCCAATAATGTCTTTTGTCTCATGGGAGAGCAAGATTCAACCTACAAGCTGCAAATAATAGCCACCTCTCTTTTTCTTAAAAATGTTTCAGTCTCCCCCGCTATCTGTCACGTGGCTGTGCTCATGAATGGAAATGCGCTCTATCCCATCCCGCATAAATGTGAAAACGTACTTTATTCCTGAAAATTTAACAATTTGTAATCAGGAGAATCTCTTCCTGGGAACAATTCCCAAATATGTAATTCTTGGTCTTGTGCACCACCATCCTTGCACAGGCAGAAGGCCCTCTCTCCATTCAATTTTTGTCATTTTGATGTGGGATATCTCGCGCTGTGCAGGGACGGCAAACAAATGCCTGCAAAAGTGTTTCAACCCAACTTTGACCAAAATATTTCAGTCAGAGCAACCTGTTTTTGGCTACAAGCCAACATTAAAAAGATCTTCGTTTGAGCATCAGTTGTGAAGAATTTAATGCTGTTTTTTTTTTCTGTTCAATTTAATTGCGGTATAAGATTCCAATGCCTTGCCCCCAATTTCCAATGAGAATTTGAGGATTGAAATGAGATTTAGAGTTCCACTGCCTCACACCACAACTCTAGTTGTTTAGGCATGTTACAGTTGTATTCTGGAGATCAGCTGAAAAGAAAAGTGCTAGCTAACTATTACTAATCGAGTCGAGCTGCCTGGAGAAAGAAAGAAATATGAATAATTACAAAATGGTGGTTTTTTTTCCGTCATCTGTTAGGGAGGCTTTTTTATGGAGTTTGGACTTCCAATCAACTATTGTTATCAGAAACACTACCATGACCAACCTTTTTTTATTGTCAATATGCACCCCTCGTATATGCCCAGAGAATACTGGTTATCCCTCACGTTATAAGAAGATAGAAGAGGCACCTTTTTCGACTCTTACAGATTCACTTCAGAGTTGGTTCATTATCCTCCAAGCATTGTGAATTTTTTGAAAATACGTTCTTCTGAAATATTGTATCACAGTCTTCAACTTCAGAGTGTCCAATCATAGGTTTGTGATTAGCATTGCATTTTTTATTTATGTAACAGGGCCTGTGGTATTTCCCTGTGTCAAGTTTATCTAAATATGACAAGGATGTGGCTAAAACTGACGCGATGGTGGATAATTTTGTGGAAAAATATCAGAAATGTGTCAGAAATCAGAGCGCAACCATTTGTACTCATGGTATGGGCTATTTACAGATATTTCAAAATTGTCATGGTTTTTAAACAAAAATAAATAAATTTTCTATTATTGTGAATGTTGTTTTTCTCATTACAATGGCCTGCACAATTTTCTTGAAAACTGTAAAAAATGACTGTAAACTTTAAAATTTGTTGAATAAACACTTTATTGAGCAAAAAAAGTAAGCAATAGAATTAATTTTTTTACAAAGATCTATGAAGCAAATGTGACCCATTTCAGAGTCCGAATCATCTTACGAAGAAAAGTCTTTAGTTGTTAAACATCATCTTGCTCCTCCCCCTGCTCAGCTTTGAACCAGCTAGGATAAATAGTTAAAGGCCTTCTAGTTTTTCGTTTCACGGGCGATGTCTCATTGGTGTCTGCAGGACTCTGTTAAAGACCTTCTACGACACGGTGGTAGCATCTGCCCTTTTCTATGGAGTGGTCTGCTG
>JAOXNZ010000098.1:4798718-4808800 GCA_028566095.1 Kryptolebias brasiliensis | reverse complement strand
GTTGAAGGTCATACAAACAGGTTGCTATTACAACAATGTGACCTGCCTACTCTGATGCTAGATTCAGTCTTGATTCACTAAAGTAAATTATGCAATTAGGATTCTCATTTTGAGATATCCTTATTGTAGAGCAAATCTGTTCTGACACATGTAGGCAGCCATCTTCTCTATATGGTATGCCTGATATGCCATAACAGGACAAAAAAAAACTTCTGAAGCATCATAAGGTCTAAATGGTCCACACTCATTGTTTATAGCACCTTTTAACCTCTCCAGGTTCAGCAAAGCACAAACTCTGTATAGAACCCTTTAATATCTCACTCAAACACTGATAAGGAAATTAGTGGGCAGTGGGGGTTTAAATGTCTTGTCCCAGGGCATTGGGTGTCACAACCCCAACCCTCCTATTGGAGGGTGTTTTCCCTACCCACTGTGCCAAGCCAAATATCTCTGGCCTGCCGGTCCTCCATAGATTTATTTTCTTTTAGTAAACTTTTAAACGTCTTGTCTTTGATTTTATTTTTGACCTCTTTACTTACTAGAGATAGCTAATTTGGGGCTTTCTAACTCAGTTAATATTTGTATACCAAAGATAACTTGTGGGGTAACCTTGTGGGGGGTTAAAGCTTAGTGATGGTACATTTATTGATCTATAAATGATATTAATAATATGACAAATTTAAAGATTTGTTGGTCCCTAGTTAAGCTGGTTAAATTTCAGCTGTGGTGAACCATCATTAATTATTCCAATTCATTCAGAAGGACAGATGGATAGATTTTATTTTAAAATGATTTTTGGTGAGTGAAACTGTTTGTTTTTAAATGCTTTAGCTGCTGTGGTTTTACTACAGTGTCAGTAGCCTGTTTCTGGTTGATCGCACTTTGTTCCCACACATACATGATTGGAGAAGGTATGTCCTAAAATAGTTATGCCTGTTATATATTTATGCATCTTGACTTGGTTTGCTTTGCTTTCTTTCCTGATAAAAGTGTGATGTGGATAAATGGATAAATGTTACCTGGTGTGTTTGGGTGTCTTTCCTCTGAGTCTGTGTGTATAGAAACTTAAATATGCTGTGTGCTTCTGCTGTCAATTTATTAAATATCCACTTGCGAAACTTGCCTTAGAGTTTAAAAAGACTGTCTCTGACACTGTTACCTGTTTTATCTGCAAATGGGGAGTGGGATGGGATATTCGGGTGTCTTTTGAGTAGAGAAGGTCCAGTTGTGATTAGGGCTGCACAAAGTTATTGTCATATTGTGGTATCAGTAACATCAACAACACAAAGGACTGCTTGGACTACAATAAATCATAGGCCTTTATACTTCAAGCACCATGCATTCATGTTCTTCATGTTAATAACAGATTTGGTCAATGCAAAAGACTCTCACTGACCCTGATCCCCACACCTGGTTTAGATGATAGTGGTGACAAAAGAGAAAGTGAGGAAAATGTGGCTTTATCACAGTTGATATCATTGCAATAATAAACAATAATATCACACTTTGCAAGTTTTTTTTAAATTGTGTAGCCCTATTAGTGACACATATGTCACTCCATTACAGTTTAAAACACAAACGAAACTGTTGTGCCCAAAGTGCAAAAAGAACATAAAGAAGGGAAAATACTGCATAAAGGCAGAATTAAACAGGAAAAAAGCAACCCATATCTGTGAAGAAAAATATTAAATGTTTGTGAACACTGAAATAAACAAAGGTCTACCATTCCTTGAATGAAAGCCTATCGCTCGCCATCTTTTCATCTGGTCATCTTATGATGAGAAATGACAGAGTTACAGCTGATATGGTCATACCTTGTAAATCAAGTTGTGCGTGATTTCACACAACAATGTGAGGTATAATGAGATGTGTAAGCGCTCAGAGTTGCTAATGACTCTCAGCTACTACCACATCAAACTTTAGCTCAATATCTGTAAAACTGACTAAGTTATAGCCATTTTTGTGTTGGCTAAGTTTAACTGGCTGTGGCAGCCGTCTTAATTTGGATTTACTCCAACAGTTGATTAGTTGTAGATGTACATCTAATGATTACTTTGTGAGAGTTTCATTAAAATCAGTTCTCTGGTTCATGAGGTATTTTTCTAACAGACACATGAACACACACAAACTTGGACAAAACTTATTATCACCCTTTGGCAGCAGGTGATGACTACTTTTGGATGGAGTACACTCAGTGCCTGGGATAAAAATATACTATAAAGTCATTAAAAACTACATGCTGTAAATTTATAACACACAATTTAAACTTGGGAACACTAGAATAGAATAGAAACGGTCTTTATTGTCCCACAGGGGGAAATTCAGGTGTAACAGCAGCAACATATATAAAGGTTCACACAAAGAGTTCTTAAAGTGTCAAAAACATTATATAAAGAAATAAGGTTAACAATAACAATAGTAGTAATGTGCAACTGAGTCGGATCACGTTTTCAAAAATGTACATATTGTGCATGTGTATTGAACATTAAAAAAGACAGACTATTTACAATGCAGTATATCAGTGTAGAATAAATAAAATAAAATAAAAATAAA
Organism: Kryptolebias brasiliensis; assembly: GCA_028566095.1. Classification (NCBI taxonomy): domain Eukaryota; kingdom Metazoa; phylum Chordata; class Actinopteri; order Cyprinodontiformes; family Rivulidae; genus Kryptolebias; species Kryptolebias brasiliensis. The sequence continues at coordinate 4,806,247 of JAOXNZ010000098.1, read as the reverse complement.
AAAGGTGTGCAATAACAGCAGAAATGTTATTTAAACAATGACTAAAAACAGAAGAGGTGATTGTGCAAACGCTAGCATGTATGTAAATACTTATTGAGATTGTTGGGAGCAGTGATGGTTATGGAGTCTGACAGCTGCTGGGAGGAAGGATCTGTGGTACCGCTCCTTTGTGCATTTAGGATGAAGCATTCTGTCACTGAAGGAGCTCTTCAGTTCAGTTACAGTGTCATGCATGGGGTGGGAGACATTGTCCAACAATGATGTCATTAAAAAAATATGAAAACTGTCATGTCACTGTAAAAACACAATTTAAAAGCTGATGAAATTAGAAGAAAAGATTTTCTTGACTGTGAATGTTACTGAAAAGCATTATGTTGCTTGGGACATAAAGCCTTTTATTGTAGAACCAGACTCATGAAGATCCACCATCTGCCTCCACCAGGAGAAGGCTTAGTTTGTACCTTTTAAAGGTACATTTTTGCACCCTAAGATTATTTGAGGTACGTTGTTGTACCTACAGTAGATACCGCCCACCCCTGGTTCTCACCACTGATAGGTGAAGTGAAAAACATTATTCATCTCAGAAGAATGGGCAAGCTTGAAGGTTCTTAACCTATTTGATACCAAAAGACAAACACTTGTGAATGCAGGAGGAAATTTGAAGAAAAAAAAACACCCAGAAAGACAATGGAAACCCTGCAATATGTTGCCTGATGCCTCTCAGTGGTGTTTTAAAGCCCTGACACAGAGCTCTGTTTTTTTTCCAGCTCAATACGTCATCACACACAGACACTCCAAAGTGTTTGGAGAAACCCCTGCTGTTGGACCACATGTTGTTCCTGCAGAGCAGGATGCAGCCTTCATCTGTGGAACTGTAAAGCATGTTTGATCTGCTCAGGGTTTACCTCGTCTTTGGAGGCCTGAGAATCTCACACTTGTGGCGTAATCCATCTGTTTGACTTCTGTTTTCTTATGAGTCACTTTGGAGGCATTATTTAGACTTGACAGGAACAACACGATACTTTCAGGATTTCTGCAGCATTTTTAAATGTCTCATTTGAGAGAAAAAGAGATGCTGAGTTATAAATTGTTTAGCTTTAAGGAGTGCATGGTAGGCAGGGGTTAGCACGGTCTCATCAGAGCAGGAAAGTCCTGAGTCTGAATCTCGGCCAGGCTGTTTTTATGTGGAGTTTAGATGTTCTCTACTTACATGTGTGGCTTTTCTCTGAGTACTTCTTTTTCCTCCTGTAGTCCAAAAACATGTGTGTTGGGTTAACTAGAGACCCCAGTGTTAGCCAGCCTGCTGTGCAGCCATCGTAAAATCAGTGAACTCAGTATCACAAAGGACTGCTTGGACTACAATAAATCATAGTTATACTTCAGATACCTTGCATTCACGTTCTGCATTGTGATATTATATTTGGTCAATCTAACAGACTCTCACTAGCCTTATCCCTATTGATATGTTCAATATTAAATAATAATTTTGCATGTTTTTATAATATTGTGCAGCCCTATATCAAATGCCCTACAACTGCTTGCGTTTTTCCGTTTTAATGTTAATATTTGCGGTTGCGTTCAGAATTGATCCAAAACAATGAAACCATGGCCAGTTCAGGTTTCAAACTGAACGGGACAGCTTTCCTCTATACCTCCAATGCTGTGATCATCAGCTAATAAGTTATTTCAAGACTTTTTTCCTGCAGGTTCCAACATTCAAAAATATTGTGTGCTGTGACTATAAGGGCATCATGTTTGAAGTTGCCCACATAAATGTTAATAAGGTTTGACGGTCCCCCAATTTTGTTTTTAACCACTTATTGCTTTTGGGATTGATCTAATTTCAGAATGCTGAAACTTAATGGTTTGCTTTTAGGAAAGCTTACCAAAACAAAGGTTCCTAGTCATGTTACTGGTCATTCAGTGCAGAATAAATCCTTAAAAACCAAACACTGGGTGTGTTTTTATCCTGGCAGTGAGACAAAGTGAGTCAATATAAGATTACAGCTTGTTGTGCGACCAGAATGTCTGTTCATTATTAAAGTCTTTTTGCCAATTGCCCAAGCATACTTGTTAAGTCTTTAAATTAATAGCCTAGCATTCTTTCAAAGAAATTCATATCGTGCACCACTTTTCATGCCAGACTTTTAGACTATTAGATTAACTTACGATGAGAAAGGATGAAGTGAGGGTAGTTTTAGTCAAACCTTAAAAAAACATGTGCAATCTCACGCAATATTATATTCTCACATGATCGGTTAGTGCTCAGAGTGTGTGTTGGTAATGACTCCCAGTTACTACCACATCAAATTTTTGCTCAATATCTGTAAGATTGACAGAGTTATAGTAATTTTTGTGTTTCCTATGGCCAGTTGGCTGTGGTGGCCATCTTGAATCAGGTTGACTTGAAAAATTAATCTGTTGTAGATGTACACCCAATGATTACTTTCTGAGACTTCCATGAAAATCCATCCAGTGGTTCATGAGAGACTCCCAGTAAACGTCAGTGGTCACAGTTCAGTTAACTGGTATGGCAGCACGAATGGAGGGCTTTGGTCCTTCCAGAGCAACTGAGAGTAGAGTTCTGGTTCCCGTTGGGTGCTCGCTGAGCTCCAAATGGGGCCAATGCTCATTAGTAGCCAGCCAGTAGCCTCATTCTGCACATGACTGAATAGCCCGCGCATCATCCCTCCCCTCCTGCCTCCACTTATTATGTCACCTGCTATTGTTTGCAGAAGTTTGGTGTGCATGCAGAGGGGAGGGGGTGCATGCTGGAAAATGGCTACAACAATAAGGCAACTTAGGTGTGGCATTAGAAAAAAACAAGAAAGCACATATTTTAGACAAACAGGCAAACCAGCTACCACCGCCTTCTCCAACATGTGGTTCAGACCCGAGGTGAGGCAAAAACAAAAAGAAGAGTTTTACTTTCATTCCTAATTCTTCATATTCACTCCCCTCTTCATGTGGCGCGCACACACACACATCCATACACCCATACACACATGCACACACGCGCACACACACACATAATTGAATGCAGCAATAAATACACTGATAAGAGGGTGCTGTGGTTTTCATTGGCCTGTGTCTGTTCTGTCAAGTGGACACTCTTGTCTTTTAAGTCTCCCAATGGCTGCCAGTGATCAGTGTGTAGGTGCTGGGTGGCTGATGGGGGGGGGGCTGGGGGGGAGCTCCAAATAAGGACAGGAACACAGCAGACTCTGCAGTCCTGCTCAGTGTCTTTCTGGTAAACCAGTACCTCGCTGGGCTGTGACTGCTGGAGACCATTTGGTGACTTGACAGTCAAAAGGGAAAAAACATCTCAAAACATTGGTGGGGGTTCTCAGTATCTTCAAGTGAGTTGCAAAGTTGCTTTAATTTTGAACATGTTCAAATAATTTGTGTGACAAATTTTCTCTCAAAATAGTCACAGATTTGTCATGGGCATCTCAAACCTTTCTCAATTTAGTTTCTGTAATTCAAGAGCTGTATTTTGACACCTGGATGGAGCTCTCCTTATGGCAGAAAACACTCCAGGCTACAGCTCCAAATGTCCAGGTCTAAAAACCAAACTGATGATAAATAATTGTTACTTAAAAACTGGTCCAAATCTTCCTACCTTCTTTTCAAAAATGTACTGCCATAGATCAAATCATAAATGATGGGGAAGTTGCCAAGAAAGGTACAAATGATGTTGGCGGGGGTGGACAACTAAATAATGTGCATGGCCCAGGCTACAGTTTTGCAAGCTGTACACACAAAAATAGGGTGTGGTTTTCAAAAATTGGCTGCGAAAAATCTCTCTGGTTAGTTGGTCACAAACAGTCAGGCTTCAGTGAGACTGCAACTGAATATTCACCTATTTTCTCAATTCTGAGTCACCAACTAGTCTCCAACAGTTTTAGGACTGAACAAAGTGGTTCCCGGTGATGTGAAATTACCAGTTAGTGTGTCCATCACAGTGACTTTACAGTACAAGTTTCTCAAAACAACATACTATTAATAAGCTTTATTGTTGTTGTATTCTACAATGAGACTTTTTGCAGTTCTAGGGAAGAAACTGTGTTTGAGTTTGTAGTGTGGGCTCTGGTGGTTTTGAGCCTGCCAGAAGGGAGGCTTGTGAATAGAGAGTGTCCTGGGTAAGTGGGGTCATTGTGGATTTCTGTGGCCTGCTGGAGAAGAGAGAGGCTCTCCCTTTTGAGTCAATCTCATCCAGGCATGGCAGTGGGGAGCTGACGATCCACTGAGCCCGTCTTAATGACCCATGCAGCTGCTTTTTGTCTGCTGTGGTGCAGCTGGCATACCACACTGTGCATCACTATGCCAGGGCACTCTATGATGCAGCAGTAAAACATCTTCAGCAGAGATGGGGGAAGTTTATTCCTCCTCAACATTCTCAGACAGCAGAGATGCTGCTGGGCTTTTTTGGTGATGTAGGTGGTGTTCGCTGTCCAGCCCAGGTCCTCTGAGATGTGAAGTCAGAGGAGCTTGAAATCTGTAACTCACTTCACCTCCTTTCTGTTGATTTGCAGTCCTGTGTGTATTGTGGTCCTCATCTTCTGGTGCAATCATGGGAGTTTTGTGGTAGTGTAGTCATGGCAACATACCACAGGAGAGCATCTCAAGAAAGTTAAAATTAACAGGAAAACTTTATTTGGTGAGTACCAACAGCATAGCAGCATTATGATTGCCTTCACACTGAAGGAGGCTTTTTAAATTTGTTGCGATCCAGCTATGTTCTTGTAGGTCGTGGAGAGCGAAATGGTGTCATCATCCCGTGGGAAGAGGACCTAAGTTGTTTGGCACATGGAGAAAGTTATACAAAAGCTGTGGTTTTACCTGACAGAAGTTGTTTGAAAAATGTAAACTCTTCTGCTGAGGAGATAGGAATATGAGCTGACCAGAGCTCTGTATTCTGCAGGGTAAAAAAACGTGTGGATACTTTAAGTCAGTATCTCACTTGGCTGTGACTGTTGGAGATTAGTCTCTCTGAATTCACACCAAAATATAGCTCAATATCTGTGAAACTAATTGAATTTTAGCCATGTTTTTGTTTTCAAAGTTTAGTTGACTGTGGTGGCCATCCTGGATTGTGTTGGCTGTAAAAGTTAATCAGTTGTAGACTTGGATCCAAGGATTTCTTTCTGAGAATTTCATAAAAATCCTTCTTGTGGTTCATGAGATATTTTGCTAACAGACAAAGCTGACTTTATTAGGCAATGGTAAAGTTTTCAACAAAGATCTTGCATGATCTGTCAGCACTTGGAGTATGTAGCCACATGTCTTGGACACTCAGGTGAAGAGAGGGGCAGAGCTTGACCACTACCAGGTGGTGAGTTGGCTCCGATGGTGGGGAAGGATGCCGGTCAGACCTGGCAGGCCCAAACGTATTGTGAGAGTCTGCTGGGAACGTCTGGTGGAGTCCCCCGTGAGATTGAGTTTCAACTCCCACCTCCGGCAGAACTTTGAACCCATCCTGGGGAGGCGCGGGACATCAGTCTGAGTGGGCCATGTTTCGTGCGTCTATTGTCTAGGCAACTGACTGGAGCTGTGGCCGCAAGGTTGTCAGTGCTTGTCGTGGCAACCCTTGCGCGGTGGCAACCTTCAAACATTGGAGGTAAGGGATGCTGTCAGGCTGAAGAAGGAGTCCTATCGTGTCTTTTTTGGCTGTGGAACCCAGGAAGCAGCTGACGGGTACCGGCAGTCCAAGCGGAATGCGGCTCGGGTGGTCGCTGAGGCAAAAACTGGCATGAAAGGAGTTCGGCGAGGCCATGGAGAATGGCTTCCATGCGGCTTTGAGATGATTCTGGTCCACCATTCGGCGTCTTGTGGGGAAAGCGGTACACCATCAACACCGTTTATGGTGGGGATGGGTTGTTTGGTCCCTGTACAACGGTGCCATAGCTTGGTCCGCATTGTCGGCAGTAAGTCGGGCTTGTTTCCGGTGAGAGTTGGACTCCGCCAAGGTTGCCCTTTGTCACCGATTCTGTTCATAATTTTTATGGACAGAATTTCTAGGTGCAGCCAAGCTGTTGAGTAGATCCCTTTTGGTGGCCTTAGGATCGCGTCTCTGCTTTTTGCAGATGATGTGGACCTACTAACTTCATCAGATTGTGATCTCCAGCTTTCGCTGGATCAGTTCGCAGCCAAGTTTGAATCGGCAGGGATGAGGATCAGTGCCTTCGAATCCGAGACCATGGTCTTGAGACGGAAAAGGGTAAAATGTCTTCTCTGGGTCGGGAAAGGGGTCCTTCCCCAAGCGGAGGAGTTTAAGTAACTCCGGGTCTCGGGTTCACGAATGAGGGAAAAATGGAGTGGGAGATCGATAGGCGGATTGGTGCAGCGTCTGCAATGATGCGAAGGTTGTACCGATCTGTCGTGGTGAAAACAGAGCTGAGCCAAAAGGCGAAGCTCTCGATTTACTGGTCAATCTACGTTCCTACCCTCATCTGTGGTCACGAGCTTTGGGTAGTGACCACAAGAGCATGATCACGGATACAAGCGGCCAAAATGAGTTTTCTCCGCAGGGTGTCTGGGCTCTCCCTTAGAGATAGGGTGAGAAGCTCGGTCATCTGGGAGGGGCTCAGAGTAGAGCCGCTGCTTCTCCACATCGAGAGGAGCCAGTTGAGGTGGCTTGGGCATGTGGATAGGATGCCTCCTGGACACCTCCCTGGTGAGGTGTTCCAGGCACGTCCCACCGGGAGGAGATCCAGAGGAAGACCCAGGGCATGATGGAAGGACTATGTTTTCTCGGCTGGCCTGGGAACGCCTTGGGATTCCCCCGGAGGAGCTGGCCCAAGTGGCTGGGGAGACTGAAGTCTGGGCCTCTCTGCTTAGGTTGCCGGCTTTGCTACCAAACCCCGGATAAGCGGAAGAAAATGGATGGATGGATAGATGGATGGATGGATGGAACCTAAAAAGAAATGGTTGAAAATCTGTAAAGCTCTGGCTGAAACGGGTGACTGACCTCTGTGTTGCAGGGGTTCCTGTCAGCTCAGCAGCAGGTAAACATCAGTTCTGTGTTTAGGCTAAAGTGCAGTTCTAATGATTGTCTGTCTACTCTCTCTTTAACATCTTCTCTGATTCAGGGACTGTAAAACTCTAACTCAGTTTGTCTGTGTGTGCAGATCCTGCCTGCTGTCAACATGCTGCCGAGTTGTCGTCTTGCAAAGAAGCTTGTGACCAGGTATGAACAAATACATGCATAAACACACAACTGAGCCTCCTCCTCCTGGTACAGTCAGACCATGAACACAGACTTTAAATCGGAGCTGGAGAAAGGCTTTGTGTGTGTGTGTGTGTCTGTGGGGGGGTCCTGGTCGTCTGAAGTACAGAATGAAGGGTGCAGGTGACATTCACTATGTAGAAGGGCTGCATTTGGGGAAAAAAAAAAAAAAAAATCATAATTGTGATTGTTTTTGCTCCATATTATCTCAATTATTAAAAATTATTCACTGTTTAAAAATCTTGTTTTTTTTTTGCAATTAAAGAACAGTGGCTCCCGAGGGCCCGAAGATCATGGCTAT
>JAOXNZ010000098.1:4772737-4790879 GCA_028566095.1 Kryptolebias brasiliensis | reverse complement strand
TCACTTTTCTTCCCCATTCTGATGCTCGGTTTGAACTGCAGCAGATCGTCTTGGCCATGTCTACATGCCTAAATGCACTGAGTTGCTGCCATATGATTGGCTGATTCGACATTTGCGTTAATGAGCAGTTGGACAGGTGTACCTAATAAAGTGGCCACTGAGTGTAGTATTGTTAAATGTAAATAAAACATTTGTTTTGCAAAAAAGATCCTACAAAGACAATCCAGCTTTTGTCTAATTTTTTTAAATTTTTTTTATGTCGAAGTTAAAAGATGTATCTGGTCTGCAACTGCTGGCGAGTAATCTGCCTGTTTTCATTTTATGAAATGTACTGCAGTAGGTTAAATCATAAACATTTTTGAGGCAAGTATGATGTGGGTGGAAGTGAGAAACAAAACTGGCTGCACAAAACACAGCCACGTGGCTTTTGGTCACTTGGTCGCAAACACTTGTCTCACAGTTTTGAGTCTCCAACTAGTCTCCAACAGTTGGAACCCAGTAAAATAACACCTTATGTTGCAGCTTTTGGAGCCGCAATAGAACATGATAGTCCTGTCCAAAATCCTTACAGCCATTCACACTGTATAACAGGAACAATAACAAAGCCATGGAAACACTGAAGAAAGCAAGTTAAATAGCTCTAACGTGATATATGGACATCTATTGTCACAGAATCTTATGTCACTGTACTCAGCACTTTGACATCTTTCTTTTTTGTTCATTTAGTTCCCAAAATCCTTTTTAATTGAAAACCGGTTTATTCTGCAGTGTATAGCAAAATATTTTGTTCCTTTTAGGTCTGAGAGATTCTCTGCTCAGGATTTTGTTTGAATTGTGACTATGTAAACATCAAGATGCATCGATAATTGTTTTATAATCCTATCGCAGCCCTCTGAATTGTAATTAAATTTAATCTGGAGGGGCCTAAACATTCCCATCCCTAGTCAGATCTGAAACAGAATAAGAGAGCATAATGATAAACTGAACCCATCAGACAAAAATAAAACAGCTCTAACTCAATGAGACTGATGGGATTTCTGCTTTGCCTCATTCATTCTGCAGTGAAATTCAGCTTGTCATGTTCTCTCTTTTTTGGCCTCTGATTCATTACAAAAATCATGTTTATGCTTTTAGTAAAGATGATGTTGAAGTCCCTGATAAATTACATAAATGATGCTGATGCCAGATGATGAGGACGTTTGTTTGGCAGCCAGCAGTGTTGGATTTACACTGGCCCGCACTACCAGAAGTACAAAAAGAGATGTTTAACTGCACAGTCTTCTGTGTTTCAAACTGCTAAAAGAGGAGACAGACAGAGTTGTTTGTGATGATTATTCCCACAACATTTCACCACAACCCAAATGGGACTTTAATCAAATTCATATTTTCCTGTTTTCCAACACTGGTTTGATCCATGGAATGGAATGTTTTTTCTCTGTCAAATTAAAAACACTTCTCACAGCTTTTTTTTTTCAGCAGTTTAGAATATTCCTTTGATGAGAAAGTTGTAGAAGCCAGGGATTATTGGATTTAGTCTGTTTTTCAACCTTGCTCCAAAGGCTTATCATAACAAGAAAGTGACAGTGCTCTAACTCAGACCCAAATGATGTGTATCAAAGCTTTTAGATTACAAAAGAGGCCCCAGTATAATCTAATAAAGCTCCAATAAAGCTGAGGGTGAGTCCAGCTCCAGCTGAAGATAGCGTGTTCTGTTCACTGTCCACACTCACTGATATTTACAGTGTAGATGCCACAAACATCTGCTCTGTGTTACCATCAGCTCATTGAAACTGTCACACAAATCATGAACTGGTTCTGAAAATGGAGCTGTGGACAGTGAGACAGAAGGAGCATCTGGCGTCAGATCACTGCAGAGGTTTGTGATCGCTCAATCAGAATAAAGCAATGTTTTTTTCTTCTTCCATCCTTTCATTTTCTGTACCAACCTAATCTTGTTCAGGGTCAGATGGGGCTGGACCATATTGATGTGGTCCATTTGTTACTGGAAGTCAGAAATTTCTGCTTCCAAGTTGAAAAAAATTAACTGGAATGGGACTGACTCAAAAAGTTGAAGAATTTTGACTAACTTCAACCTCAAAATTCAGACTGCCTTTTGCACAAAAAGTAAAACTTTTTATGTTCACTTCTGTAAATTTGTATCTGAATCAATGTCTCACACAGAGTACTGTACCATCTGTATGAGAAAACATGTTGCTGTAGTGTTTAAATGAAGTAAATACAAGCAAATACATTGTTATTGTTTTATAATGCAAGTAATAGCCCCATTACTGAGCACAACAATAATCAAACCTTGCGTTTTATGACTTGGAACTGGGATAAGGTCAGGTTGAGTGTGATGCCAAATCCAAGTTCAGTGGTAAATAGATCACAGCTTATCTCCAGCAAGTGAGAGCGGAGAGTACACCCTTGACACGTCACCCCTCCATCACAGGATCAGTATAAAGTACTTTCAGACACTTCCCTGTTCTTATAACCATTTTAAGTAATACCCTTTTTTGTTTGTTTCTGCACTGCCAGTACTCTGGCCATTTATAGTTCTTTTACTGTAGCTACATCCATCAGGTCTTTTTAACTCTTTCTTCAGAGTTGGAGCTTTCTTGGCTAAATAGAGACTCTTGAGTGACATCTTGGCAGGGGTGCCTCAGAAAATTTTTAAAAGGCGGCCAGATGGGGGCCACTGATATATTTTTGGTGTCACACCAAAACCAAAATCCATAACAGAATTTGAGGAGTTTTAAAATACTGCTGTCACATGGGCAATTAAAAAGAAAATATGTTGGTCACAGTCAATCAATCACCTCTGTCCTCCTGAGGAGCACACTCACATTTTTACTGCCACAATAGATAAGGAGTAAAGAAAGCTATATACTGTAGGTTATTACTATAAATACGTTTTCACATATGTGCTTTACGCTCACTGCGGGCATAAAGCTCAGAGCAGGGGGTGTGCACACAGACTGCCCCCAAGTTCAGCTCTGGTTGCTGGGAGACCAAAATAGCCAGGAAATAGCTGCTGCAATGGTGTCTGAAACTTTTTCAGAGAAAAACTCTGGCATCAGAAACAGAATAAGCAGCAGTGTTCGATTCCAAAACCTTTGAAGTTCGGAGGTTTTGTCTTCATCAGCCGAGGCTCCTGCGACACCTGCCTTCATGTTTGTCCCACATTGAGCAGACAGCAGTGTGCCACGTTAACAGTGTGTAGACAAGAACATCTACTACATGAAGCCAGATGTCCAAGCAGGAAGTTTGGACATAAATTTAATCATTTATTTTACGCTCGTAAAATAGGTAAATAACAAATAGCATTTGACATTTGTTTCTTTTTCCTGTTGTACAAAACTGTATCAAACCATGACCATGTTATACCCCTAAGATATGGATGCAGCTGAAACCAGATGTTTGCATACAGTGTAGAAAATGACACCTAATTTTTCCTCAGTCTAACATTAAATCAGACTAAACCTTTTCTGTTTTAGGTCAGTTAGGATTCACAAAATTATTTCTATTTGTTAAATGCCTGAATAATGAGAGAGTGCGTTTTTTTAGAGATTTTTTTATTCCTTTCCTCAAAGTCACGCCTGCATAAGTGGCTGTGATTGGTCAAAATATAAAGGATGTTTTTTTGGCCAAGCAAACTGAATTCTCTTCCAGCACAGACACCATTATAACTGCATTAACGTTGCTATGTTAGAAGCTACTCATCTATCAGATGAGTCTCAGCTCCTAAAACTCATTTTTCCTGAATGTTTTAATAAAGTTGATCCAACTACAGAGTCCTCTGTTATTGTTGGTGGTGGTGAATATTAGTGTGGAAATGACGCTGACTATCGGGCCATGTTGACTATCGGGTGAGTGTTGCATAATGACAGCATTCATCTGGTGGTGCAAAAGCTAACACATAATGTAGGTCCTTCTAACCGCTTTGTAGTGGGACTAACAGACCTTATTACCCTCAAAGAGTCCTTAGAACCTATAGAGACACAAGACAGACAACCTTTTCTATTTTTAATTTAGAACCCCCGTCAAACCCAACATTTATGGTTTTAAACCTCCTTAACCCACACCTTACAAATGAGACAGAACAGCTCCAGCTCAGATTATAACTAAAGCAACCTTCATACTTTCAAACATGTCCTGACTACTCAGTGTATTATACTCTTACTTGCTCATTTCACAGCTTGGGTCACTTGTTTTAAATGGATTTGAGAATTGATAAAAGATAGAACATTTTTTAACAAACAAACCTCAGATCCTTACAACTTTTTTGATTAGCCTAAAGCCAAATATGAGATCTCAGGAAGTTATCAGATCAGTTACAAACTGAATATACTCGTACCTTAAACCCTACAGGGCTCCTAGGCTGTAAACTCACCCTGCTCATACTTTCAGTTTCTAATGATAATTGAACACTTGAAAAGGCTCTAGTATTTGAGATACAATGTAAAACTAAGTTTTGTTTCATTGGTTTATGGACTAACCTCTCATATGAACCATCTCCATCTTCTTTCTTTTCTTCTATAGAATGAACTTTGGATGTGCATCAACTCTACCCTCCCAGGTAAGGCATGTGAGCATAGAAAGGCCAACTATGATGAATTTGAACAGTTCCAACTTTGGCGCCCTTCAGAGGTTCAGTTATAAACAGCTGTTTTCCCTGAAACAGCTTTTATTTGCAGCAGGGTGGATGTGTTTGGCTGCTTTTTTTATTATGAAGTAGACAGAAAAGTTGTTTTTCCATTGTCCAGTCTCAGTACAGCTCGCTTTGCCCTAATTCCACCCGACTCAGTTCTGCACGGTCTCTGTAGTTTTCCATATAACTGAGTGCCACCTCGATGTGGGTGGGTTGTCGTAGCGCTCGACTGAAACTTACCACCAATGGGTAAATAAGTAAAATAAAGTCACAAAACACTAGTCAGTCCATTGTTGTCCAGCTGGTCAGAGCCCGTAAATAGAATCCATTTGGTCCAGCTCTGTCTTAATTGTGTCATAAGCCAACAAGCTTTTGTGCTGGTTTGTGCCATTAAAATTTTCGTTTGTGCTGCTTTGGTTTCTGAGATATTATAAGTTATAATTTTGGCCAATGACATCACCATCCCCCCATCCTGCTCCAAAACAAACCAAAGTGGTCTACTTTTTTAGTGCTGGTTTGTGCTGTTTTGTGCTGTTAAAATTTTCGTTTGTTCTGCTTTGGTTTCTGAGATATATTTAGCTTTCTCCACAGTAATTAAATATGATCCTGTCATAATAGAGGACATGAAGGGAGGGGGGGATGCAGTTGGGGCAACCAGCTGTAGCCTACACATACCTTGCCCAAAACCTATGACATGGTCTGCGACCGTTATGATGTAATGTTTATAATTTGTATGACTGTATGCTTTTGTTTTGGAGGTGGTCCTATTCACATCTGTGAATAGGATTGTCCAATGGAGGTTGCCACATGCTTGTAGAAAAGGGAATATTCCACAACAGGAGGACATGAAGTCGGCGCATGATCAATACAGTTATACTAGGACAAAATTTTCCACCACATGCATGAAGCTTTAACAACTAGAGAGCTCCTTCAGCCTAAGTGCACAAAGGAGCATTTTTGCTGATCGTTCCTTACAACTGCTGCTAGACTTTATAGGCTAATCATCACTGCTCCCAACAAAGTTTTTTTTACATTCATGCCACTGTCAGCTGACTATGCTGCACATCTAATTTAATAAATCTAGCCTATGCCTTTCTGATAACAGCATAGTATTCTGTAATTTTTCCTTTTCTCTAAAGACTATTTAGCCTTTTTGTGATATTTTTTTAAAAGATTGCTTCTTATAGCTTTTAGTCTAGTAAGTTTTTCTGCTTTTTTAGTTCTTTTTAGTTTTTTAGTCAACTTTCTCTTTTGTGCGGCAATAAAGGTTTTCTATTCTAATTGAGAGAAATAATGAACCATGACCTCTTAGAGCACGCATAAGAAAGTTTGAAAATCCAATATACATTGTACTTTTAAAGAATAAACACTTCTGATTTGGAAAATTAACTTTATGTTAACAATTGAACATTCTGATAACCCAAACTGAAAATGAAAATGCATTTTTTTTTCACACAGAGATACGGTCACAACAAAAAAGAAAAAAGTGACTTGATAATTGGAAATAAATCTCTGCTGTCTTGTATACAAAGCTCCTCCCATTTGAGATGTAGGCGGAAAAGCATCTCATAAGATAAAATGTTTTCCTAAATCAGGACAGTCAAAATATGGCATGCTTTGCCATCTAAAAACTTGTCACAAAGAATGGGACATATTTCTGGTCAGGGGTAGGAAAACTTGGCATAAAACTTCCTTTGGTCTGGGCTTCTCAAAATCTCAAATTCTTGGAGCACTTACAGATATGAGATAAATTAAAACTTGTTGCATTTCAAATATATTTACTAAAAAGTATGTAACTTAAATGAACTTTATTGAACCAATGACGCTGCTGTGCACTTCCGGTTTTGCTCAGTGCATAAACTTCCGTTGCTCAAGCAACAAGCGTATCAGCCATGGGATGTTTTGTTTTTTTACCCGTTTGCTGCAGAATCAGCCGAAAAAAACAGCCAACGATTTAAATAGGATTGTCCAGACCACAGCCAAAACAAAAGCACAGTTGAACAGTCATACAAATTATAAACATTACATCATAACGGTCGCAGACCATGTCATAGGCTTTGGGCAAGGTATGTGTAGGCTGCAGCTGGTCGCCCCAACTGCATCCCCCCCTCCCTTCATGTCCTCTATTATGACAGGACCATATTTAATTACTGTGGAGAAAGCTAAATATATTGGTAAGCAAGTTGACATTGCCATCTAAAGAACATTTCTTTAAATGAGACAAATTTCTTCTTTTTCATCATCTTTATTAAATCAAGTGCAAAACAAAAGAAGGCACACATTTCACAACAGCGGCAAAATCAGCAGAATTTAACTAAAATACAAAATCAATAACTGCTTGCTTTGTGGTGTTGATGTCCAGCGCAGACCACAGACGTCATCAATTTAGGTAAAGTCAGTGATCGCCTGACAGAAATTATGTGATATCTCAGAAACCAAAGCAGTACAAATGAAAATATTTACGGCACAAACAAAGCACTAAAAAAGTAGACCACTTTGGTTTGTTTTGGAGCAAGAGGGTGACCTCTGGATGACCTAAAAAATAATTTTTAATATCTCAGAAACCAAAGCAGCACAAATGAAAATTTTAACAGCACAAACCACTACAAATGGAGCACTAACAGAGAACTTACCGCTCATTCTATTTTCTGGAATTTTTCATGTGGGTGGGGTGTCAGCTTCACTCAGCTCCAAACGAGAGCTACGGTTGCAGGGTTTTAAAAATGGTGGGTTTCTTGTGAAGGAGACGCTCTCGTGACTGACATCTGTCTTTGGTCAATCAATGGTCTGCTGACGTCAAATCTTCAGCTCAACTCAACTCGCTTGGAACCTCAGCCAAGGAGGTTCTAAGAAGCTGAAAGTGGGTGGGACCACCCAATGGAAAAACTCTTAACCTGAGCTGGGTCGACCTGAGTAGGGCCAAGTTGAGCTCATAGAAAAAGGCCAATAAACATTCGAACTGTATAAATCCATGACATCCAGCCATCGTGTGTGTGTGCTTACCTCAGGCTGTTAGAGCTGCGTCTGACCACAGAACAGCTGATCTGAGATCAGGCTCTGCATCAAAGGCCCGAATCCTGCTGCTTATCCTGCCTGTCAGAGATCTAATAGCCTCCAGATTGGGAAGCATTTTAACTTTTTTTTTTCATTTTTTGGACCTGCTAAGCCCTGGTGCTTAGACCGCCTCAGGAATCTGTAAAGATTTAACTCTTTAAGGTAAAGTTTTCCTCAGATGTCAGTGATATTATCGATCCTCTGATGTTCAGTGCATTCCAGCTGATTTACTCTGGTAGTGTAAACATTCTCCTCAACATACCAGCTTCAGTTACTGAGCCCTTTGAAAGTTCACTGATGTTGCAGAACCAAAACACAATGAATAACTCCAGATAATCCAATAAAAGGAATTTATGGCTTTTAATAAAGCCCGGTGTCAGTGTCTGTCTGTGAGGTCAGCCCACAGAGACGTTCGACTCTGTTTGGTTCTGATGTTTGATTCTGCTCCAGGTGTTTCCAGAAGGTCTGACGGCTGGGTCGGGCTCGGCTGCTGTGAGTTAGCCATCGCATTCGAGTGTCGCAGGGAATGTCGACAGGTGAGATCCAGAACACTGACTAGATGTTTATGTATACTGTATAAAAAGATGAAGAAGCTTTTTTTTTTCTCGCTGTCTGACATTAAATCAGACAAAACCTTTCCTGTTTTAGCTCGGTTAGATGTCACAAAATTATTTCTATTTGATAAATGCTCGTATAATGAGATACATTTTATGCCAATTTTTTATTACTTTCTTCAAAGTCACAAGTTTGCATACATTTTCTTAGTATTTGTTAGCCCTTTCTTTAAATTGTACTACTTGAGTCAAATGTTTTGGGTTTCCTTCCACAAGCTTCTCTCAATAGTTTACTGAAACACCCCCACAACATGATGCTGCCACCCTCATTCTTCACAGTTGGGATGGTGTTCTCAGGATTGCAAGTTTCCCCTTTTTCCTCCAAATGTAACAATTGTCATTATGGCCAAACTGTTTAATTTTTGTTTTATCAGTCCACAGGACATGTCCCAAACATTAAGGTCCTTGTCCCTGTGTGCATTTGCAAACTGTAATCTGTCTTTTTATGTTGCTTTGGGAGTAATGGCTTCTTCCTCACTGAGTGGCCTTTCAGCCCATGTTGGTACAGGACTTGTTTCACTGTGGATAATGACTCTCTTACCAACTTCAGCAGCATCTTCACAATGTCTTTAGCTTAACAAGTTCATCTCAGGAATACAGCACCTGTCTCCTTCCTGAGTGGTATGATAGCAGGACATTCCCATGGTGTTTATACTTGTGTATAATTGTTTGAACAGATGCATGTGGCACTTTCAGGCACCTTCAGGCATCTGAAAATTGTACCCAAGGATGAACCAGAGTTGTGGAAGTTGACAATTATCTTCCTGATATCTTGGTTGATTCTTTTTTTTATCATTATTTGTTTTATTTTGATTAGTGTTGCACCTTAAAATGCATCCACAGGTGTACCTCCAGTTAACTAAAATGTTGTCAACAAACCAATAAAAAGTTTCCAAAGCCACGACATCATCACCCGGGCTTCCCCAAATTGTTTAAAGGCATAGTAATCTTAGTGTAGGCAAACTTGTGATTTTTAAAAACATTCTCTCTCTTTCATTATTTGAACATTTAACCAAGAAATAATTTGGGGACTCCTAACTGACCTAAAACAAGAAAGGTTTAATCCAATTTAATGTTAGACAGTGAGAATAAATTGATTGTCTTTTTGTACAATGTACAGATTCAACTGTACTTGTATTCTTAAAACTTTAATGGGATAGTTTTGACATTTTAAAGTGGGTTTCTGTGGATGAATAATTAATATCTTACCTGTTGTAGATAGCTTTTTGAACAACCTCAGTTTGGAGAAAACTTTTAATTCTGAACCAACAAACTAATAGCTAGTCTGAACACAGTCAACATCAAAGTGGATCGCTGGCATTTTACAGCTCTAATCTCCAAAATTTTATAGCAGTTTATGCAAATGGTATTATTTAAACCAGAGCTATTCAACTTCAGTGGCAAACAATGATCAACCACCCCCAAAAGGCAAAAGTGGATGATATGTTTATGCTTGTGTGTGTGTGCGCTTGTGTTCGTGTGTCTGTCAGTTGGCAAAAAAATAAACATTGGATGTGCATGTACAACTTAATAATCTTTGGAACCAGATCACTTTAAAATGTCTGCCACATCCAACTGACTTTCAAAAACACAGAAATCTCTGTAACTCAGATATTGTGCTAAAATTTGGTGTGTTTGTAGGTTAGAGTCATTCATAACACAAACTCTGAGCAATGTGCAAGATATTTTTAATATGCATTAACTTTGAAGTCACTTTGTCTGTTAGCAAAATAGTTTGTGAGGCACTTTTAATGACACGTTCCAAAAGTTATCATTGGATGTACATCTACAACTGATTAACATTTGCAGTCAGTCCAATACATGCTGCCGCATCAACACTAGGCAACACAAAAATGGTTATAACTCAGTTGGTTTACAGATAGTAAGCTAAAATTTGATGTGGTAGTAGTTGAGAGTCATTTTCAACCATAGTGCTGCAGCTAGCTGCTGTTGCTGATAATACTTGTGTTCACAACCACCCACAGAATTCTATCAAAACAATAATGGGATTTCAAATGTGACCTGTGCTGGCAAAATAAGTCACAGTGAGTTATTATTATTTTTAATTTCTCTATCTTAAAAGCTTCAAAACGATACCTAGTTCGTTACACGGTTTTTCCAAACTGAGGTAATTGAAAGACTTATCTACAACAGGTAGGATATTAATTCTTTAACATTTTACACAGAAATCAATTTCAGAATGGCTGATCTATTGATTTAACCAAATATAATGTGTTTTTCTTTTAGCCTAATTAAGTTTAGTTGTGTTATAGTTATATTTCCTTCTCTTTCAGGCATCATCTAAAAATGACATTACAAAAGTATGCAAAAAAGTCACAGAGGTAAGTCCGCAAGCAGAAAGCTGTGAGTATTTGAGAATAAAGTGCAGAGTCCTGCTGTCAAACTCTAAGGGATCCCACAAAAGTTAAAAAAAAAAAAAAGGACAAACATATTGATTTGGTTTCTGTGCTATTCCTGTCTGGAAAAGTGAAGGGGAAAAAACGGACAGAGAAACATTTTTTAACCTCAACCCCATCAGGCACCTTTGGGATAAACTGGAATGTAGACTGTGGCCAGACCTTCTTGTCCAACATCAGTGGGCACAAATTCCCACAGAAACTTTCTTTGAAGGCTTTCCACAAGGTTTTGGAGTGTTCCTGTGGGAATTTGTGCCCATTCATTCTGTAGAGCATTTTTGAGGTCAAGCACTGAAGTTTGACCAGGTCTGCCTCACATTTGCCATTCCATTTCATCCCAAAGGTATTTGATGTGGCTGAGGTCAGGGCTCTGTGGGCCAGTCAGGTTCTCCCATACCAAACTCATCAAACCATGTCTTTATTGTCCTTACTTTGTGCACTGGGACACAGTCATGTTGAAACAGAAAGGGGCCAAAGTGTTGCCACAAAATTGGAAGCATGATTATGACTAAAATGTCTTGCTATTCTGAAGGGTTATGATTGTCCATCACTGAAGAACAGGGTCCTACCCCAAATCCTGTCAGAAGCATCTGAATTCCACAGTTAATAGGCATGGTCAAATACTATATATGAATAACAAAACAAATGCTTTCATCACGCCCCTTTTCCACATAAACAGTTGCACTTTTTAACTTCAAGCTTGGGTCCTCTACCAGAGGCCTGGGAGCTTGAGAGTTCTGTGCAGTATCTTAGCTGCTCCTAGGACTGTGCTCTTCTGGACAGAGATCTCTGAGGTTGTTCCTGGGATCTGTTGGAGCCATTCTTCCAGTTTGGAGGTCACAGCCCTGAGTCCTCCACTGTGGCTTTCACATAGAAAGCAGCTAAATTTGTGCTACGCTCTGAAACCCATTCATGTGTTAAGCTTGTTCGACACAAAACCGTTTTTTTGCTGTGCCAAACAAAACTCGGTGCAGAGTTGTACCTGCGGCAGTCAAAGTTGAATTTAGTTGAACTTTAAATGTGATGCGCTTTGATGTACACTTGGGCAGCCAATAGTCACATCACGCTGCTACCTGCTAAGCTAGAAAAAAAGAAACTGTAAAGGCCAAAAGCAGCAGATCCATTATATATTCATTACTAGAGGAGATGGAGAAGCTTCGTCCATCTTTTTTATGTTGCTGAGCAGGTCACTGTGAAACAGAGCTCCTTTATCAGCCTGAATTCTCCATACCTCGTTACTCTCTGGATCATTCAGTGTCATGTGTACACACGGACACTGCTAATGCAGGAACATGTCAAGAGTGGGTTTTTAACGCTCGTGCAAATGTCAGCACTCTTTGCTTGTCCATTCACAGTTTTGAAATCTGTGCCTATTTTACGCTGAACTCTGCGACAATCTGCTGTGAAACACAGGGCTCGTCGCAGGGTTCGGCAGTGAGTTCAGTGCATACCCCTTTCAGTCTGAAAGCCCCAAAAGACTCTCCACAGCGTCTATATTTCCTCTTTCTGACCTTGGTACTTTTCAGTCTTCTTATGTTCCTTCTTTTTGTTGTCATAGTGGCTTCTTTGTCAACCATTACAATAGCTGGTTGGTTAACCATGTCTTTTTTGTCAGTCTAAATTTGAAAGTCCCACCATATGTTACCCCTGTCATTCTCCACCACTCTTGATAGAGTCTCCCACTTGGTGGCGTGGCTTAGCGTAGCTTCTATCCCTATCTTTGACCAAGCTATTGTACCAGCAGGGTATCTGATGACTGACAGTGCATACATGTTGATGGATTGTTCTTATCATTCAGCTGGCTCCTCAGAACCTGCCTTACTCCCTGTAGGTATTTGGTTGTGGCTGACTTCTTTGCTGCCTTATCATGGTTGCAATTTGCATGGGGGAATCCCAGGTATTTGTAGCTGTTCTAAATATCTGCAATGTTGCCTTCAGGTAGTTCAACCCCTTCAGTTGTGATCACCTGCCTCTTTTGGATACCATTCGACCACATTTATCCAGTGTGTTGTTCGCCATTAGCTATGAGCCGTTAGCTGTTTCCCATTAGTTGTGAGCTGTTAGCCATTAGCTGTAAGCTGTGAGCTGTTAGCCATTAGCTGTAAGCTGTTAACTAGTAGGTATTAGCTGTGAGCCATTAGCTGTTGGCAATTAGCTCTGAGCTGTTAGCCTTTAGCTGTGTGCTTTTAGCTATTAGTTGTATGCTGTTAGCATTAGCTGTGAGCTGTTAGCTATTAACCATTAGCTGTGAGCTGTTAGCTGTGAGTTTTTAGCCAGTAACTGTAAGCTGTTAGCCTTTAACAATGAGCTGTTAGCTGTGAGCTGTTGGCTATTAACCATTAGCTGTGAGCTGTTAGCCATTAGTTCTGAGCTGTTTCTGAGTTTTTAGCCATTAACTGTAAGCTGTTAACCTTTAGCTGTTTGCTGTTAGCCATTAGCTGTAAACTTTTAGCTGTGAGTTTTTAGCCATTAACTGTAAGGTGTTAGCCATTAGCTGTGTGCTGTTAGCCGGTAGGCATCACCGTACTATACTATTTTAATAGCTGAGGCCAAGATTACTACAGCTTTTCTCTTTTCTTTTTAGAACTCCCTCTACAGCTGCATCACCAAAAATGAAAGTAAGTTTTTAGTTACACACACACACTCACACACACAGATCAGTGAAGAAGGGTTAGGTAAAATAAAAAATCCTTCTTTTCTTGGACAGTAAATGGGCTTTTTGTACTAATACTTTTCTTTCTTCTTCTTCCATGCTTGTCACAGTCTCAACAGATTATTTTTGTTGTTGAGTGTTGTCTTACAATAAATACAAAATCAAATGTTTAGCTCTTATCAAAGTGTGCAATGTTTCCTAACACGGAGCAGCACAGAGCTACGTCAGACTAGCAGACTGTGCTAACAATGAAGGCTTACTCATTCATTGTGACTACCTTAAAAATGTTAGTTACTTGATTATTAACAACATCTCTCTTGTAAACCTGTCTTCATCCAGTGGGTTCTTCATGCTGCAGCTTTGCAGGCCGTCACACCACGTGCAGGGAGTACTGTGAGGCCATCTTCAGGACAGATTCGACCCCCACAGAGTCCCAGATCAAGGCTGTCAAAGAGTACTGTCAGAGCCACAGCCCCAAGCTGATCGATTGCGTGAACAACTTCACAAAGTCGTACCCCGTACGCAGCCCCATCGACAGTACGTCCATCTGCGGCTCATTCTGCACACATTAACATCACTGTCTGATGGTACTAAATACCTGATAACACTATGGCTTAGCCACTAATGACTATTTTTATTTCACCTTTTCTATCGACTAATTTTTTTATTATTAATCTAAATGACAAATTTTTCTTTCACAAATCATAATCAACAATTTTATTTTAGGGCAAATTCGGGATTTACAGTACACCACAAAAGAAAGAAAGAAATACATTCAAATTAATGAACAAATTATGTACTATTATAACTCCAGTGTGACAAAAAAAATGATAAATAAAGCTCTTAAAATGTATGTATTTAAAAACTAAGGTGAGAAATACTTTCTTTACAGGAGTTCAGTCACATGACTTGGCCTTCAGAAAGAGGAGAGAAACAAATACAACACAGCTCTTTAAAATTGAATAATGGAGAGTATGGCATATCCAAACGTTCTTCTGACTCAGGCTATTGTTTTCACATCATACTTAAAAATTGTATTTATTAATGGTACGTATTATAAATGCATTCAACAGATTTAAGTGTTATTCATTTAGCTGTTAACATTACATGCACAATTAGATGAGCTTAAATCAAACAATGGTGGCACAGCAGCATAGTGGTTAGAGCTGTCGCCTCACAGCAAGAAGGTCACAGGATTGCTTCTCGACCTGGGGCCTTTCTGGCTGGAGTTTACATGTTCTCCCTCATGTGGGTTTACTCCGGGTACTCCAGTTTCCTCCCACAGACCAAAGACATGCATGTTAGGTTAATTGGTAACTCTAAATTGTCCCTAGGCGTGAGTGAGAGCATGAATGGTTGTTTGTCTCGTTTGTCTCTGTGTGTCCCTGTGATGGACTTGCAACCTGTCCAGAGTGTCCCCCGCCTCATGCACAGTGACTGCTGGAGATAGGCACCAGCTCCTTGCAACCTGGAAAGGAAATGCGGGTAAAGAGGATGGATGGATGGATGGATGGATGGATGGAACAAATTAGCACATGCAGGTGTTGTGTCGAGATTCCCCACCTCTCTTGGTAGATTTCCAGCCTTCAAGGTGTATTTTCCCTGCTACAATAAACAAAAAAATTCAAGATTATTTTGTTTATTATTTCAAAACCAACATAGATTAAAAAGAAAATGCAGCAAAGCTTGAAGAAAATCAGATCTCAACAGGGGAACAAAACTCCACATAACTTCAGTCGGGCACAGTGTCAATCAATAAAACACAGGCCCTGATTCTGGTCTAAAAGTTATTAGATATTTATTCATTGGAAAAAGTAGCAGACAGAACCTGTTAAATAAACTTATGCCCTTTTTTTTCCTGTCATTTAATCAGAAACTCTGTGCACCTCCTTTTCAAAAGTAGTAAGACAAAAACCTTGCAGAGTGTACAAACCTTCAGTGGACATCATTGATTGTGACGACCATTCACAGCAGCCTAATTATCTCTCCACTCAGGATGTCACCGCTGACACTCTCTGTTGCTCTTTTTAGACAGTCTGCATAAGAACCAGATTACATCCAAATCGACCCGCTCCTTCTGGGGTCATTCAGTCTGTATTGTGACATCCTTCTGTCAAATCAAAAAACAAGGCTTGAAATTCTACAGAGAAACTATTGGTTTTTTTTGTGTTTGACATTATTGCCTCCTGGACAGTAAGTCGCCAGTAAAAGTACTGCAGGTGATAAGGTTTTATTCTCAACTGACGAGTGTGAAGTGTTGGTTTTAAACTAAGATCATCTTATGATGAAAAGAGAATATAGCGGTTTTGGTCAAACCTTATAAATGATCTTATACATGAGATGATGCAGTATTGTGAGATATCGTGAAATCTGTTAGTACTCAGAGTTTGCCATGAGGATAACTCTGAGCTACTACCACACCAATTTTTAGCCCAATATCAGTAAAACTGGCTGAGGTTTCAACATTTTTCTGAGTCGGAGATAAAACTTCACCATTAACTCTTGGAGTCAACCCTATTTATCTGTTAGCAAAACATCTCATTAACTGCAGACAGATTTTAATGAAACTTTTTAGAAAGTAATCATTAGATGTACATCTACAACTGATTAACTTTTGGAGTCAGTCCACTTCAAGGGGACTGCCACATCTAATCAACATTAGCCAACACTAAAATAGCTATAACTCCATGGCTTTTATAGATATTGAGCTGAAATTGGATGTGATAGTAGCTGAGAGTCATTCCCATCTTGTACTTTGGGGTGAAAATTTGGGATATATTTTCAAGGTTAGACCAAAACGGCTACAAGTCTGTCATTTCTTATCATAACATGATCTTAGCCCAGAAGTCTGGGATAAAAGGTGGTTGGTGATATGCATCCTTTTAAGGAATGCTAAGTGTTTCATTTTATTCCTAGATTTATTTATCACTACATGGCAGATGGCTTGACATTAACTGTTTAAAAAGTTAAAAATTACCCCGATGCTGTACTGGTAGAAAACTTTCATTTTCATTACTGTTTGATTCATTTTAGAGTGTTCTCTTCATCCACCCCTCACTTTGGAAATAAAAATAGGAATTAAACACCATCCAAAATATTAAAACCAGGTTATTTGGATAATTCATCATGATGAAGCACATTTTTCCACCCTGATGAGTCCTTGTACTGCCCCCCTCCAGGTTTGTACTGCTGCGACCGGGCGGAGGCCACCCACTGTCAGGTGGCCTGCCGGCGGATCCTGCGCACCATGAACACAGAGCACGAGATCATGGAGGGTTTGATCAGCGAATGTGGTTCCCAGCCCCTCCCTCAGGATCCCATGTGGCAGTGTTTTCTGGAAAGTTCTCCTTCCCCTCCTGAGGTGGAGGTCCCCCATCCAGCCAAGATGGACTGCGCCAAGCTGCACTGCTGCTCCAAAGCGAACACGTCTCTATGCAGGTACGGCAACAGATTCAGCTCCTGTAGGTGAGAGGTGCTGGTTCTGTAAGACCGGCTGTAAGTAACTGTGTGCTGTGCTGTGACAGGGACATGTGCCAGGAGATCAGCACCCACTGGGGCAGGCAGAGGTGGCAGGACTTCGATCAGCTCTGTGAGTACAGCCCTGTGGAGACAGAGCTCATCAACTGCCTGGCAGATGTTCGAGAGCCCTGCCAGCTGGGCTGCAAGAACCTAAGTTACTGCACCAACTTCAACAACAGGTCAGAACCTACTTCTGCTGCTTACAGGGTCCAATTGAGAAACACTGACAGGGTCCTGAGATAGATATACTGTAGATATATATAGGGTGACTCCAAAAGGTAATCAGTTGGAGATCTACATTATTTTGAGAGAAAATTTGTTGCACATATTTTTTGAACATTCAAATGACAGCCTCTGTGACTCACATGAGGAATTTTAGAACCCCCACAAATGTTTGAAGACACTTGTAGACTCCCTCTCAAATGGTGTTCACCAGCTTGTCACCAGCAGTTGAGGCACAGCGAGATACTAGTCTTTGTGCCATCTGTGACCTCAGACGGCGTGAACTGCACGAGCCGTGGTTAAACTGACTCAGGAAAAGGTTTTAGTGACTTTTATCTTCTAATACCAATCAGCTGACTGCCACATGTATGTAGTTTGAGAGGAAAAACATGATTTGTCACTGTGCAAAGAAGACACTCAACCAGACTGAAAGAAACGGTGGAACCATAGGTTCGCCTTCTTTCTAAACTACCAGTTAGCTGTCTCACTTCAGATGGTCCGCACCAATCAGATATGGAAAACATCTATCGTTATCGTTATCGTATATCTATCGTTATTCAGAGTGTTGTCTTAAAATTAGTGTTTCTTGTGCCGAATGAGCTGTCTTTTGGGAGTTTAATGTATTTAAAATCCCATGAGGGTCTCAAAAATAGGCATGGCGAAATGGCTCAACAGCACCACCTATTTTGGCAGCAGGAAGACCTACTTTCACTTAGAGGTGAAGCCGACAGAAAGTTGGCCATTTTGGATCAAAGATGCAGTTTGGGGCTTTACTTTTGTCATCTTTGAACAAACTCCTCGTAGGGCTTTCTAAGTATTGGCTTCAAACTTTGTTAGTATATGTGGTGGCCTCGGCCAAACATTGATAAAATCAGTCCACATACTCACCTCCTTGGTTTATTTTGTGTTTGCAGTTAAACATGTATTATATATTATAACCCTAACCCTAACCCTAACCCTAACCCTAACCCTAACCCTAACCCTAACCCTAACCCTAACCCTAACCCTAACC
>JAOXNZ010000098.1:4610916-4621846 GCA_028566095.1 Kryptolebias brasiliensis | reverse complement strand
ACAACCATTCACACTCTCACTCACACCTAGGGACAATTTAAGAGTTACCAATGAACCTAACATGCATGTTTTTGGTCGGTGGGAGGAAACCTGAGTACCTGGAGTAAACCCACGTGTGCACAGGGAGAACATGTAAACTCCACCCAGAAAGGCCCCAGGCTGGGATTCGAACCTCCTTCTTGCTGGGAGGCAACAGCTCTAACCACTACGCCGCTGTGCCACACAACACAGTCATTCCTAAAACAAAACATGTTTTCTCTTTTTTTCTCCTTGATAATCTGAGTCCCTGTTCTGTAAGGATCCGAAAACTTTGAAACTGTGAACATAGAAAGAAAGGAGAGAAAAAAGCTGTTAGCACTCAGAGGTGAAATGTAGGCTGTTTAAATTCACAGATGCAGTTTGCTATTTTGCCAATGTTATGTTGTTGTTTTTTGATTGTTTTTTCTCTGTACCCTTCAACTAAAGTTTTGTATAGCTTCAAATTCCCAGTGTGACACATCAGACAGTTTCAGATTTTGATAACAAAGAAGTAAAACTCAAACTTCTCACCAGGTTATTTTAGCAGCTGATTAATTTAGAAATGTGGGAAACTCCACTAAGGGTGGCACAGCAGCATAGTGGTTAGAGCTGTTGCCTCTCAGCAAGAAGGTTGCAGGATTACATCCCGGCCTGGGAGAAGTTTGCATGTTCTCCCTGTGCACACATGGGTTTACTCCGGTTACCTCCCACTGAGGAAACTTAGGTTAATTGGTAACTTAAAATTGTCCCTAGGTATGAGTGAGAGTGTGAATGGTTGTTTGTCTTGTTTGTCTCTATGTGGTCCTGCGATGGAATTGCGAACTGTCCAGGGTGTCCCCCGCCTCTCGCACAGTGACTGCTGGAGATAGGCACTGGCTCCCCGTGACCCGGAATGGAAAAAGCGGGTAAAGAAAATGGATGGATGGATCGAATCTCCACTAGACACAATACAGCCACTGTACCTGCACAATCAGTCTTCTGCATGTCAGAGAGCAGACACACATACCATATTTTAATTTCTAAGTCTGCACAAACACTAAAAAACAGACAAACACATTCAAACATCATTAAACATATGTGTACCACAACAGTCTGACTGAAAGATAAAGCCACAGAACAGATCAGGAGGGTGTGAGATGTGTCCAATGGGTGGAGGCTGTAGATTTGTTTTTAATAATCCAGTCAGCATAGCACCACACACTAACACCATCTGTCACTGCTCACACTGGGAGTCAGCTGCTCGCACCGGACTGCCCGGTACTGACGGGTACAGGCGAGTACCGGGCTCTCCGGGGTGGGCTTTGGTGTCGTCACCAACTGGTTCGGTGGTTGGGACACCCTCTGCGGTCTGAGACCACAACAGAACCTGTCCTTAAGGCTGGGGACAGAGTTTCAACCAGCAGTATCGGGAGCCCTCAGTGAGCAGCAGCAGCAGGGAGGATGCTGGGACACGTGGATGCCTGCACGCGCTGACTGCGGCGACACGGAGAGGCTGGACACCGGGAACACCGGGATACAGAGAGGCTGGCTGGGATCCACCGAGCAGAACAGGCTGCAAATCGTTTGGTAAGCTCGGTTCTGGTTCCACCTGTCAATACCTACTGCAGCTTTAAACCATATATATATATATATATGTGTACATTTATATATAAAGTTTTGTATGTTCATGTAAAGCTGAAATACAATATGTGATCATAAATGTCTCTATTTTTCTCTGCAGTGCGGCGGGGCTTTTTTGTGCCTGCCGGGTTGCCGTAGAGATGGGAGATAACGTATCCAAGAGGTTGAAGTTGATGTCATCCGCAGATGCGGAGATGGAGGAGCGGTCTTTTCCGAACCCGTACCCGGACTGGGATCAAGGTTCGAGGTCTGGAGCAGACGGAAACCACAGTGAGGTTTTAGATGCAGAAGGAAAGGTGAGAGCTGCTGGTTTTGCCGCATTTTACTTTGTTTTGACGCGGTAACTGCAGCAGAGTTAGCTTAGCATTCAATCTCCGTTTTATTTATTTTTGTCCAAGTCTGACTCTCTGGGTCCAGGACTTATCCCCCGTCATGGATTCCATGAAGTAAATGGACATTTTTTATAAAGCAGTAGTTTGTGTTTATCTCCAGCCTGTGGTTGGCACTTAAACTACCAGATATTAGACGAAGCCCTGTTTGTTGGCTAACAGCTAGGCGATAGAAATCATCCCTCTGGGTGAAATTAACAACAGCTGAACATCATGACTTTGTGAAACACGTAGTAAAACTAACTAAATAGTAATTATGGCTATTTTCATGTAAAGTAGAGGGGGTAATTTTAATCATCATTCACATAAATAAGAAGTCTGAATTCAACTTCTAATTTTCATTTTTTAAATTAGTGCCTGCATGAGTCTGGACATGATAGCAGATATACCACATCTCTTCCTAAAGGAGAGAGGACAAATCATTTTAATGTGTATATATATATATGTATGTATATGTATGTATGTATGTATAGTATGTATACTATTTTGAATAAAAACTATTCTCAGTTTCAAGTCGACTGATATGGGATTTTTGATATCATGTATATAATCTTTCCTACCTAATAAGTTAAGTATGCACAGGCATGACCAATAGCCACTTTTTTCAAAATGGCACATGTCAACCTTTTAAATATCAGCTTCTGCTCTT
Source organism: Kryptolebias brasiliensis (assembly GCA_028566095.1). NCBI lineage: Eukaryota > Metazoa > Chordata > Actinopteri > Cyprinodontiformes > Rivulidae > Kryptolebias > Kryptolebias brasiliensis. The sequence continues at coordinate 4,619,170 of JAOXNZ010000098.1, read as the reverse complement.
AAAACAGATCATGTACTTTTTTTTTAAAAAACTGAAGATCAAATCATAGTTCACAGGCATGTCCAAGGCTTGGTTGGGATCCAGTTTTTTATACCTTGAAGCTGGAATAATGTACAGGAACATCTTTGCCAAGTAGGACTGGAGGTGCAGATTGACATTTTGATGCGTAAACTGTAAAGTTTGTGGAAATAAGAGTGGGACGTCATCACACTCTAAGCTGAACCTTCTTATGTGAAATCTTCTGAATTCATAAAAGTTCAATTATGTTTTTTATATTTTTTGTGACAGCATCTGTTGAATTTTATTCTGTAGGCGTTTGTGTCGAGTGGATCACCTAGACAGTTTGTGAACCCTCAGTTGCCATTTTGGTTCATCTGAAGATACTCATTCTGTAGCTTTTCCTGGGCCTCGTAGAGTTTACACAGCTTCTTCACTTGTCCTTTACTGAGCTCCTTCCCTTCAGCATCATGAGTGGGGAAATCCGTCTCATCAAATTTGGAATATTTGTCTGTTTCAGAGCGAAACATGTCACATGGAGGGATCTTCATTTTGTTGAGTTTGGCCATCTCTTGTTCTTGTTTCTTCCTGGCAGCCTCTTCCTTCTTCTTTTTCTCCTCTTCCACCATCTTCTTTTTCTCCTCTTCCTCCATCTTCTTTTTCTCCTCCTCCTCCTTCTTCAGTAATGTCTCCTTGTCCACCAGTTTCACCACAGTGGGTAGACCTGGAACACAGTCACACTGTCCATCAGTTTATTCCCCTCTTACTCATTTGTTTAACCTTCGGCATTTAGGTGCCTGATTAAAATGAATGCAAGCCAAACAGACTTTCTATTTTTCAAAAGTACAACTTGTGAGTTTCTTTCAGTTTATAGAACAGAATAAAACTACATCCTTAGATTTTGTTTCTGTTTAAAGAACAGAAGAAACTACAGTCTGATCATCTGTAAATTAAAATTTTTTCGCTTTTTGTGTGCTTTTATTGTTATTTTGCGATTTGTCACAATGTTTTTTATTGTTTATGTGAAGCAGTTTGACTTGCCCTGTTGCTGAAATGTGCTACATGAATAAAGCCGCCTTGCCTTGTCTAGCAAATTTTTGGAAGTAATTGTTCATGAAGATTGAAGCATGGTCTGAGACTACAATAGAGTAATATTTACAGTCTAAAATTGGCGAAAGCCGGCTGCTATCAACTTAAAACAAAAAAATATCCATGTGAGTGTAGGTATGGTGAATATGTGAGAAAAAAGTATTGTCTCTTATCGTTGGGTTACTAAACATAATTTCTGATTCTTTGATAACAAAGTGAGGTGTTTTACTATGGGAATTGCTTTTCTGCATGAGCAAGCAGGTGGGCTAAAAACTAGCAGCTCCACTGAAGAACATCTGTACAAGGAATCCATCAACTTAGGCACAAAAGGTGTAAAAGCAGTGGTAAAAGCTACAAATGATTTTATCCTGGCCCCAGACAGTGGACTCGTGTCCATACTTGTCATGTCAGATCTCAGTGCTGCATTTGATAGAAATGATCACAATATTCTATTGCAGAGGCTTGAACATGATATTGGGATTACAGGAACAGCTATAAAACAATTTAAATCATATTTATCACATAGAATCCAGTTTGTACATTTTAATAATGAATCTTTTTCATACACCAAAGTTTGTCATGGAGTTCCTCAGGGTTCAGTGCTTTGACCAATACTCTTTATACATGTTTCCATTAGGTAACGTTATTAGACAGCACAGTGTAGATTTTCACTGTTATGCTGATGATACTCAGTTGTATTTATTAATGTTACCCAATGAATCCAATCAGTTACTTAGATTACAAGCATGTCTTAAAGACATAAAAACTTAGATGACTCTTAGTTTTCTGCTTTTAAACTTGGATAAGACAAAGATTGTGGTTTTTGGACCTGAGCATCTTGGGAATAAACTTTGCTGCCTTTCATTTCCTCTGGATGGAATTCATTTGGCCTCCAGTTCTAATGTAAAGAACCTTGGTGGTTTTTTGATAAGGATAAGTCTTTTAACCCCCAAATTACATATACTACCATGGCCGCTTTCTTCCACCTGCTTAAATAATATCACTAAAATTAGAAACATCTTGTTTCAAAATGATGCAACCCTGAATAAAACCCTGGACAAAAGATCTGCTCCTTTGTTTAGGATTCCCACTACATGGGTTGCCCAAACAGAGAGGAGTCTAGTGCTGCTCCACAGAATTTACTACCTGACCAACCTGTGCAGCTGCGAGGAACAGGTCCCTCCCTGACGGTTGAGATAGGCTACCAGTGGAGAGTTTGCTGTCTTCACTGAGATGTGACATTCTTTTAAATGTTTCAGAAAGTGCTTTAAAGCGAGGAACACTGCCTGCAGTTCCAGCACAGATATGTGAAGCCACAACATTCTCCATGACCACACCACATTTACTACACTTCCCATCATGGTTGCATCCCAGCCTGTCAGGGATGTCTGTTGTCATGATAACTCTAAATGTTAACGCCTCCATCGGTACCCCCACGGCAAAAACCGCTGGGTCTCTCCAAGGCTGAAGAGCTGTCATACTCGTTGGTGATATTTTCATTCTATGATGGTGGGAGCACAGTTTCAATATGGCAGTCTATCACTAAAAATCCCTCATCATCAGAAACTCTAGCAGAAATCACTGAAGCCATGAGGTCAAGAAGGCACAAGCAAAGGGTGACAAGCAATTGTGATATAAATATACCATGATATGTTGGGTGATGTACTGCTACCAAAAGTCATAGCACCTTTTTCATGATCGAGCTGCACATTTTGATGTTTTTATGAGTTTTCTTTTAAAGCTGAAGGAAGAGGACGCGAGTCAGAAATCATGGAGGAAACAGAACTAAATCATGAAGTGTGCTTCACTGCTTCTTTAATTAAAATCCAACTTGCTGAATGACCTCAGAGAACAGCATGGCAGACAGGTTGGTTTCAGCTGCTGCTGGGTGGATATTTGGTGAGGTTGGCATATTCATAGATTCCCATTTCATTCCCATTTTATCAAATCATACTATAACCCATTTAGGACAATTTATTTACTTTTATTATGCAAAAAAATTTATATCTGCAATTTTGCAAAGTGGATGAATTTTATTAGCATCTTTAACTGCTGAAGTTTAACTCAGCATTGTCATTTGGCTCCTGTGTTTTTGTGAGTTTGTGTGGGTGGTCTGTGTGTGGACTCTGAGGAACATGAAGTACACTGAAGGTGGTGTGAGGAAGGCAAACAGAAAGATGCTTTTTAAAGGGTTTTATTCTTTTTCACAAAGTGGCTTTTAAGGATTTGTGTGAATTATTACAACATCATGTAATGGTATATTTTCATGTCCCATAGAAGACATAACATTGATCAAAAAAACAATCTTAATCCAATTATCTGCATGATAGTTATTTTGTCAGCCTTACACACAGACTCACTGTCATTGTGAGTGTGAGTGACAGACTTCTCAATAAATATTTCTATTCAGTGTTAAAGGAGTCGGGATTTTAAAAATATTTGTTTTCTTCTTCAGCTTAGTGCATCCTTCCAGAGGAAGGTTCAGAGTAAGATCAAGGATCTCCTCCAGCAGATGGAGGAGGGCCTGAAGACTGCCGACCCCCATGACTTTTCCACCTACACCGGTTGGACAGGTCAGTTGTGAGGACTTTCCTTGTCCATCAGCTACACTACACTTACAATTATTTATTTAACATGCTGTTTATTGAGTTTTTAGCATGTTAAATCAACAATTAACCACAAACAAGCACCCCCCCCACACACACACACACTCACACACACACATCTGTGGTGCTCAGTTCATAATGATCTGACATCCTGCATTCTGTACCTTTAATGCGGGACAGAAAGGGATTATTTTAAATGATCCAAACTTACCAGCCAAAGTTAGCCTGATTTTTATTTTACAGTTTAAGAAAATGAAGGACCTCTCTAATTCAGCTTGTATATGGATGTGGAGCTGCAGATTTCCAGTTTAGCAGTATCAGCCTCCTGGCCAGCTGTGTTGTGATGCTATTATGCCCTATTTAGCAGGAAGTCAGCCAAGTGTGCCTCCAAGGCTTCACATTCTTTGCTTAAAGTGTTTACCACCACAGAGAGCTTTGCCACATTAGCTTACATGCTAGTTAGCTGGTCGCTATGCTCATTGGCCACCAGCATGTCCTACTCCATACACGTTCAGCAGAAGCCCCCACTGATACAACTATTACATAATCTCATCACTGCAATTATTTTATCCAAAATGATTGTGATCAGCTAAGTTTCACAATAGTTTCATTCTCTTGTGCAAAACTAACCGTTTGGATGGAACAGCACAGAGAAGACAACACAGCAGTGACTTAGGGACAACTCTGAATGTCCTAGAGTGGACCAGCCAGAGTCCTGACTTGAACTCTTTCAAACATCTTTGGACAAACCTGAAAATGGCTCCACTAACAGCCGCCATCCAACTGGATTGAGTATAAGAAGATTTACAAATAAGAGAGGCAGAAACTCCTCCAATGCTGGTGTGCAAAGATTGTTGCTTTAAACCCAAAAAGACTTGAGGCTGGAACTGCTGCCAAAGGTGTTTCAGCTCAGGACTAAGTAAAGAGTCTGAACACTGATGGAAATGTGATATTTAAAATTTTTATTTTTATTAAATTTACAGTATTTTAAAATGCTGTTTTCACTTTATCATTATGTGGTGTTGAGTGTAGATTAATGAAAAATAATATTTGAAACAACTGCGACATCAGGCTGCAACATAAGAAAGTTGAAAAAAGTGGACAGGGACTGAACACTTTGTGAAGAAACTGGACACAATTAACTTGTAAGCCAAATAAAAAGGAGAACTCCACATTTCAGGCCATTTATCTCCTTTACAACAAAACAACAGTAAATGAATTCCTTAAAACTATTGAATGGAAACTAAATTTGGCAAAATAATAAAGAATCAGACAAATCATGTCATTACAACTATTGTATGAGTTAATCATCACCCTGTCAGTTGTTTAATTACTGAGGTGTGTTCTGTGTTTACTCTCCTTTCACTATAGGTATTGCCTTGCTGTACCTTCAGCTGCACCGGGTCTCTCATGAAGCCTCCCACCTTCAGAGGGCGCTGGACTATGTGAAGAGGGCCATGAGGATTCTGAACGGACGCAAAGTGACCTTTCTGTGTGGCGATGCAGGACCCCTGGCTGTGGGTGCCGTGGTCCACCACAAACTGAACAACCCTGCGGATAGCAAGGATTGTCTGTCCAGGTGAGTGGTCAGAAGTTACTCAACTCATCAAGGTGTTACGCCTGGTTCACACGACAAGATTTTAAAATTGTCTGCCGATTTTCAAAACCTAAGAGACCACACACGTGACGATAAAAAGTCTTAGGTATGACAGGTTTGATTGTACAGTGTGTGGTGTCCAGCCACATGGCAGGAGCATCACACCACACAGAAACCGATTTCACTCACGAACATTCAGAGTCCAGACAGGAAATCTTGTAAAACCCTGCAATACCGTACGTGAATATATAGTAAACAAATATGACCCACGATTTAGAAGCAATGGCGATAGTTTGTGGACTTCTCTTATGGAATAAAAAATGTTACAAAAAGAAAAGGCGTTGGATGAAGGAGTGGAAACAGCGTGAGCAGGGGCTCTATTTGCTGCATTATGATATGGAGGTGAGTTGTTCTGGGTTTTTTTGTCGTTAACCTTTGTTACACTGTGCCACTTTTGGTTGAGCCATTTTGTAATTCCCTCCATGCTTACATCACCGCGCTTTCTGATTGGCTACCTGTCACATTCAACAGGCTGCGTTCTCGTTCGTCCACAGGGAAACTCCACACATGCAGTGATATTGGGCCAAGACAATCCAACATGTTGAATATCCCCAATTTTAGATCGGAGTGGTCCCGACGTCCTTCCGAGTGGACCAGATCACTCTTAACAGACCACACACGGCAGGAATATCACTTAAGATTATCGCTTAAGGTTCATCCCGATAATTGGGGCATTCTAAGATTGCCAGAAGCGGGAAATCGGGACAAAATCGGCATAAAAATCTTGCCGTGTGAACTAGGCATTAGGAGCTCCAGTTGAGTTTACCACCTGAGAAACTCGTCAAGGTGTTCAGAGCTTTGGCTGATCCAACTCACTACCAGGTGGTGATCAGTTGACAGCTCTGCTCCTCTCTTCACCTGATTGTTAAAAACATACGGCCGCAGATCAGATGACGTGACTACAAAGCTTATTGTAGATTTGCGGCCTAGGGTATCCTGGTGCCATGTGCAGTCATGAACATCCTTATGTCGAACAGAGTGTTTGTTATGGACAAACTCTGACAAGCACAAAGGTCTGACAACAGAACAGCACTCTGGTTCAGATCAGAGTGGCTGTTCCTCCCAATCACACCCCTCCAGGTCACACTGTTTTTACCCATGTAGGCAATGAAGTCCTCCAGCAGAATCAAAGTCCCCAGCAGTAGCACCTTGTAGTAGCACCCCTGCTAAGGACTCCAAAAAGCTGAGTCCTTTGAACTGCCATTCGGTGCATAGGCACAAACAACAGTTAGATCCTGTCCCTCCACTTGAATGCTCAGGGAAGCTACCCTCTCATTTACTAAGCACAACTCCAATGCACAGCCGCCAAGTCGGGGACTATAAGTAGCCCCACACCAGCCTGGCGCCTCTCACCATGAGCAGCTTCAGAGTGGAATAAGGTCCAGCCCCACTCAGTGAGATTGGTTCCAGAAAACCAAACTGTGCGTTGAGGTGAGCCCAACTATATCCATTTGATACCTCTCAACCGTTCGTGCCAGTTCATGCTTATTCCGCACCAGAGAGGTGACATTCTCAAGAGCCATCTTTGGTAAGCTAGGGTCAGAGCACCAAGGCCCCCGCCTTTGGCTGACGCCCATAGCACACTGCACCTGACCTGTTTGGCCCCTCTTTCAGGTGGTGGGCCCACAGGAAGGCAAATTCATGTAGCTCAGTCAAGCTGTGCAAAAGACTCTTAGTATTGAATCAGTCAGAGACAGTTCAAGGTTTGGTGTTAAGTGCTAATGTTTCGGTTTGTGAGTTTCGGTTCAGCGCCCTTTTGTCCCTTAAGGGATACTGTAGTTGGGACAGTGATGATGTCATCACGTCGTCGTATCCGACGTTGTTCTAACGTGGCTGACATCTTGTGGGCAAGTTCGGTTGTAGGATCGCTATTCTAACACGTGGGAGAGACTTTACCAGCGTTATATGTCTGTTCTCTTTTAAACTTGTGCGTCAATGACAAGTAAGTTGTGAGATTTGGGTGTTTACTGCAGTTAAATATGCAGTTAGATGTTGATTCATCTGCTGTTATTTTCACCTGTTGCTATGTTAGAGCTAACTGCTACAGGTGTGTATTGTAAACCATTGTACCGGATATTCATCCACTCGGACTGGTGGAGAAGCATTGTTATTAGTTAAATGTGGAGTCAACCTGCTTTAATTCTGGTTATTAGTATTTTTACGTGTTGAGCCTTTTTATGTTGCACTGATTTCCTTATTTGTATTATATAACGTGTAATGGTGTGCACATGTAACATAGTAGGGCACCCAGAACTTATTTTCTGTATTTTGTTTATTTACAGGAAAACCACATACACACGCTCACACCTGCCTGCTTATCTGTACCCACCTGAGTCAGAGATCTGTAAGCTGTCTGCATTAAGCCAGAAATACAGAGCAGTTGAAAGAATCCTGCGTTGTGTATTCATCATTCTGCCTGCTGTATCCCATACCTAAAATCCTGTCCTGAACTGAATCCTGGCCTAAGTGGTGTTCTGGCCGACACTCTGGGTTGAGAGCAGTGATAAATACGGGCCGTGCCTTACAGTCCTCAACTTTAGAGCTTTATCACATACACACAGAGAGAGACATTGTAATTCTGTTTGATGTTTCCATATAAGGACAATAAAGTGTTGCACACTTAAATAATGAATCAGTATGTTTGTTTGCGGGTTTTTCCTTTATTGTTGATGACTGTTAACAAACAGACATGAGAGCAACAATGAGCATCTCCTTCTTCAGCAGCCAAACGCAGCACTGAATTGTTGTCAGCTCGCTGGGTCAGGAGTGAACGATGTGTTCGTTCTGCCCTCTTGTGGCGAACTGTTGCAACTACATGCTTACTGTTCTATCCTCAGTACAAGTGGGAGAATTGAAGCTTGATTGTTGTGTTTGTGTGTTTTGAAGTTTGCAGCATTCATGTGTT
>JAOXNZ010000098.1:4546809-4558329 GCA_028566095.1 Kryptolebias brasiliensis | reverse complement strand
CTTATAAGACTGACTTTGCTTGCAGCTCCTCAGATTGAAGAAGTCTTTTGGATAAAAAACAAAACATTTTCATCAAAGAAGAACCTGACCAGAGGACCTGACTCAACCTTGTTAGATTTCATCAGCTGGTTTTTGCTGCCATCCATTGTCTTTCTCCAGAGGTGGGAGGTGCAGAGTAGGATATCCCTGGTGTGTGTGTGTATTTAATGATGAAGGTCCTTTATCATCAGGGCAAAACTGCGCTCAATCTCTCAGGTGAAATATGTCCAAGGAGAACTCACCAAGCTTTAATCATTTGTTCTTTGTGACAACCTCAACATTTCCTGAAAATTTCATCAAAATCTGTTCATTACTTTTTGAGTAATCTTGTGCACAGACAAACAAACAACCAAACGCTACTGAGAACATATACCTCCTTGGCTGAGGTCAATAATTAAGTCCCATGAATTCTTGTAGAACATGACATTAAACAGTGCCAAACAAACAAAGAAATTTTGGAAATCTGGCACATACCTATGCTGCAACTCCAGCTTTTCTACCAGCCGTAATTGATGCGCCAACACATACAAACGACACAATGCATTCATTCAAAAAATGATCACCACATCCATAATTGTGATGGTGTGAAAGTAATATTTCAGTGATAACATCTGCTGTTGTTCCATCCAAATCCAAAATATATTTAAAAAAGTGTCTTGTTCTCCACCACCAACCAGCATCTGTACAAAAACAGGCACCCAACACAGACTTCCCACTGATTGAGGTGGACTCATCCATCAACACACATAATTTTTGTCTATTTTCAATTATGTCATTGGCCATCTTTTTTCATCTCTGTTGCTATATGATCAATAATATTGGAACATGTCTAAGTGCAAAATTCTGCCCATGCACCTCTTGCACAATGTCAAGTCTTATTTTTTAAAACAGCCGTCCTGTTTCACTTGGAACAGGTTCTGGTGTGGTCAGCTTAGAGCATGGCTTCAACATGCTGACTGATATCATCACGGCTGGGCCATATTGAGGATTTCTGCTGCTTTTACATGAGATTTGGAATCTCTGTGTTCCCTCACTTTCTTATGCAGAGACTGCCTTTGTTTAGCCTTGTCTGTACCAAAATCACTCCCATCCCAGCTGCTTTACTGGCTGTGAACCACGAAGGTCATAGCCTGAAGACACCAACTGAACTGAAGACTGAATGAAAAAGAATCTACGTCAGCATATTGGAAATGACAGTCAGAGAAGTGACAGAAGAAGTATCTTTATTGTTGTTTTATTTGTGCCATTATTTCAGGCCCAGGCCTCCCTTGAAAAAGAGATCTGTGATCTCAATGGGACTTGCCTGGTTAAATAAAGATTTACAAATTATGCAAAATGCATCAAGGAGGCTGGAGGAGATTCAGGCATAGGAGGCACAAATTAACCCATCTTACTAGAAAGGCTCTGCTACTCAGGAAGGATTTGGAGGTTTTAGCTTGTAAGCATTGAAGAAAGATGCCACTTGATCAGGAAGCTCTGCCAGGACACTGTGAGCAAGAGCTATACTGTTATCCTGTGAGGACAAATGTGACACCAATGAGAACTAATCAGTTTGTGCTAATCAGTGAAATCAAGAAAGGGTAGTTAGCACTTGGTCAAAAAATATTTGATTACAAAATAAACTCAACAAGTGATGGGACTGCTGCTTACGTAAAACTGTCTGAAAGGCACAAACTGCACAATGTCTCTGGCGGCAGCTTCCATGGTGGGCGAAAGCAGCAGTTTGTCATCACTGTCAAGAAATTCCATAGCGCTGAAATCTGCCCCACCAACACCCACTATAATGATAGACATTGGCAGATGAGAGGCTTCCACAATTGCAACGCGTGTCTGGTCCATGTCTGTGATGACACCATCTGTGAGGATGAGCAGCACAAAGTATTGCTGCACAAGGACAGAAAAGGGATCAGATGCTGATAAATTAAAGTTTCTGATTACACTCACTGACAAAAAAACGGAAGCAGCCACAGAGTTTTGAAAATAAAGTGAAACTACACTGGTTGAAAGATTACATGACTTTATTCCAGTGATTAGAATATAAATCCATAAATGAAGTTGGCAGTACAGATCAGCACTGGATCGGCGCTGAAGTCCAATCAGGGGATCGACCGACCAACCGACTGTCCGTCTGTCCGTCCATACATTATCTGCCACTTGTTCCAAAGTCGGGTTGTGGGGGCAGCAGACATCCCAGACATCTCTTTCCACAGCCACCTCTTCCAGCATATCTGGGAGAATTCCAAGGTGTTCCCAGGCAGGAGACATAGTCTCTCCAGCATGTCCTGGGCTTTTCCTGGGGTCTCCTCCCAATTGGACGTACCCAAAACACCTCCCTAAAGAGGAGCTCAAAAGGCATACTCACCAGATGCCCGAACCACCTCAACTGGCTCTCAATATGGAGGAGCAGCAGCTCTTCTGCAAGTATCTCCAAATTAAATGAACTTCTCACCTTATCTCTAAAGGAAAGCCCAGCTACCCTGTGGAGAGTCCAACTTTTACCCTTAAGAGGTCTGACTTACTGCCGGCAATGCGAACCAGACTCTCACTCTGTTTGTATAGGGACTGAATGGCCCATAGCAGCAATCCCAATCCCACACTCATGGAGCACCTCCCACAGGGTACCCTGGGGAATACAGTCAAATGCCTTCTCCAAGTCCACAAAACACATGTAGATTAGTTGGGCAAACTCCCATGCCCCCTTGAGGACCCTAGCAGGGTAAAGAGCTGGTTTAGTGTTCCGCGGCTGGGACGGAACCCTTATTGTTTCTCCTGAGTATGAGGTTTGACCTCAACAGTATTCTCATCTCCATCACTACTGAAAAGACCTTACCAGGGAGGCTGAAAAGTGATTTCCCTATAATTGGAACACACCCCCTTTTTCAAAAGTGGAACCACTACCCCAGCCTGCCAAGCCAGTGGCACTGCCCCCGATGTCCATGTGATGTTGCAAAGGCGTGTCAACCAAGTCAGCCCAGCAACATCCAGAGTCTTGAGGAACTGGATCTTTCCCACCCTTGGAGCCCTGCTGCCGCAGACTTTTTTAACTACCTTGGCAACCTCAGCCTTGTTATGGACAGACCCACCCCAAAGTCACTAGACTCAGCTTCTTCCATGGAAGAAGTGAAGGTGGGATTGAGAAGGTCCTTGAAGTATTCCTTCCACCGCCTGACGACATCACTGGTTGAGGTCAACAGCACCCTACCTCCACTACACAGTGTTGGTAAAGAGCTGCCCACCCCACCTCAACTGCCTAATGGTTTGCCAGAATCTTCTTGGAATCAACAAAGAACTCCCCCCACACCTGAGCCTTTGCCTCAGCAACAGCTACTGCTGCAGTTTGCTTGGCCTGCAGATACCCCTCAGCTGCCTGTGGAGTTCAACCAGCTTATAAGGCTTGATAGGACTCCTTCAGGTTAACGGCCTCCCTCACCCTGGGTGTCTACCTCCGGATGGCCCCCACGAGAGGCACCAACAACCTTGTGGCCACAGCTCAGGGCAGCCACCTCGGCAATGGAGGCATGTGTAGTTGTAGTATGTGTGTAAATAATAAGACTGCACAGCATTATAAAGGCAAAAATCAATATGGGTGCAGTGCATTATGATCTATTTCCACTTATGTGGAAATTAGTTCAATTTTGAACAGCACTACAAAATGGATGACTTACTGTATAGGGCACTATATCGTGAATAAGAGGACAATTTGAACACAGCCTGTCACTCCACTCATGATGCCACTATTTGAACTTTGGTGCCTGTTCTAGATGTGCCAGCTCCTTGCAAATCAAATCACTTACATACATCTCCATCACTGGTCACATGTGAACCAAATTATGTCCAAATTGGACCATTCCTTTTGGGTGCTTAACTTTGTTTTGTCAGTGAGTGTAATATTTTACGTTACATAGACATTATCATGAAAAAACAGGACATGTTAAGGCATTAAAATACAAGGTACTATTGTTGCTTACTGCAGCCATGCACTGGTGGAGAGCTTGCTTGGCGAAACAGGCCACATGATTGATAATTGGAGCAAAGTTGGTGGGACCCCAGAGCTTCACCTGTGGCAGACACTGCTGGTAGGCCCACACCACTCCTTCTATGCCTGCAAGCCACACACATTCAACAAGGTAGCACAAATGATTCAACTTTAGATAGTTAAATATAAACTCAAAATCAGATTGACCCTACCTGAACAGAACGGATTTGTTGTATTGAAGTTGATGGGAAACTCATGGGAAACCTGTTGGCAGGAGTTGGAAAATGACTAAAAGCTGCAAAATATAACTGATTTGAAAGATCTTTTGAAGATAGTGTAAAGGTTGAGCTGTTTGAGTCAAACAAAATAGACATTTATTTCCTAAAATATGTATTATTTAAGATAGAATTATAGGCATTAAACTTTTAAAAAGTTATAACTATAAAACTCGAATTGTGAGTTAAAGAGCCCTAAATGAAGTTAAGGCCCTGTTTCTTCACATTAGCATAGACTAATGTTAAAATAAATTTGTAGTTTTAAACTGAGAGCTTTCATTTATTCATCCTTCATTCAAAATCTTGAGATTTCAGTACAACATGAGAACAATGGTAGGTGTATATACCTGGTAGGATGGAGGAACTCTGGCTCCAAAACCAAACACAGGAAACATCTTGGTACTACACAGAGAGAAAAAAATAGAAAATATGTTTGAGTATACAGGAAGATCTAAATTTTGAACCTGTAGAATAGCTGTAATTTAAACATTTCTCAGGTGAAGCTAGAAATTTTTTAGTGATATTGTATAAAACCTCTGTGATCCAAGATCTTTTCATTTAGAAAAAAATGAAAACATGCTGCTCAAAATGTCTTCACAGATTCGCTTTACTCCAGGAGTTAATGAGTCCAGATTAATGGAAATGGCTACCAGTAAAGGTAATAGACTCTCAGGAACATCTAGAACTGCTGTTCAAATTTTTAAATTTCAAAACTGTAAGACACAAAAACATAAAAAGGTGGTTGTTTCATCACTGTAGAGTGATGACAAGACTCCAACTATTCCTTGGTTTGGCATCAACCAATTAGTTTTAGTGCCTGACCAAACATTTACCTGTTATAGTCTTGGATGACATTACCCACAGCCCATATAGCCTGCAGGTATTCATTGTAGCCCACAGGGTTGATGTAGTGGAGGGACTGAGGAGATGTGGGATTCCCGTTAGAGCCTGTAAAGTCAATGGCAATCTGAGACAAAGCAGAGAGATGATACAAGTCAACAAAAAAAGGGTGCTTTCCCAGTAGTCAAATACAGAATTACCAACTGGCAGATTTGTTTTGGGCAAATCAAAACTCACTGTAAAATTAATTTGACACCCTCCCATTATATAATCCAGGAAGCTGTATTCCTTTTCCACCTGAAAAGAGAATTCACATGAACTGTGTCAGTACCTACCCATATTTTGGTGGGTATGAGAAGAAGCTGCCTGCCGTGCGTTGTCTTTGTTTATGCCTTGGTCCTGCTTTGTACCTACTTTGGCAGCCACCCCAATATTGATAATTAAATGTACTGGAGCGGTATTATTATCATTATTATTTATTTATTTTAAGACTGTGAGTCGTTTGGGGATTGCCGACTGTTTGCCAAATTCTTATCCCTGTCCCCTGACTCTTAACCTCTGACACCTAGCCCTGGCACATAAACTTAACTTGACCCTAGAAAAGGACAGAAATAGATGGGTAAGCACATAGGTATAAAACAGCAACCACTAAGTACAAAACAAGGATTCAAAGTGGCATAGGTACGAATTAAGCAGCACCTGGTAATATTAGTAACATAATTCAACAAGAGTTGTTTGCACATTTTTTTTTTACTGAGATATGTAGAGAGCATTGTGATAGAGTTTCTTTTACTTCTTACCTGACAATGCCTAATGCAGATGACGCCTGAATTTTTATAGTTGTTGTTGTCTACCATTTTTGGGTTGATGCATTCAAATTCTGCCTGAAAATGAGAAGAAGAGTTGCATTTATGTTTGAATGGTCAAGTTAAATTGAAAGAATAACAAAACAAAACAAACAAAAGTGGAGGATCTCACAGGGGAGGTGTGTGTTTGCACCGACAGCTCTGCTAGTGTGGCTCTGAAGCTTCCAATAAGAACAAGGGAGCCATTTTCTCGATGGTCATAACAGTCAACCTGAGGACGCAAAACAAGTGTTTTCTATAAACCACAAAGATATGTTCAAAGACAGTCAGCTCGAACAAGGACAGGATGAAATGATTAGGGTTGGTAGGATACATGGTTTTTAAAAAACATTTTAAACATTTTCTGAACGCCTGACATGCATGTGTCATCTTACTGCAATAAGACAAACTCAGATCTATAAAGAGGTCCAAACTCATGTTCATGTGGTGATGCCAGGAATCATACATACGTACATTCAGCTGGGTGGCAAGGCCTTCCATTTTTGTGTTTAGTTTGGTAGCATTGTCAGATGAAAAGAATGTGAATTGTTAGTATGTGAGAGAATAATGGTCAAACAAACCTATAAAAGTTTAGCAAAAAATGAAAAAGGACATCAACTATGTTTAGAGCTCAGAGTATTTTTTGAGGGTATTTAAAAGAACAAGTTAGTAAAGTTTATTATGATGGATTGGGCAATTTGTCTTACTGACAGATTGTCAAAACAAATCAAAAACAACAAAAAAATTAAGCACTCCTTCAAGTTTTAAGGTTTTACACATTTGGACATATCCGAGTATACAACTTCAGATGGACAACATATGACATGTTACAGCATGAAAAATGAAAAATAAGAAAATAATCTATGTGTCTAAAAGTAAGTGTAGTTCATTATTTATTAGCTTGGAGAACTGCATTTAGCAGCAGTAACTGTGTGATTGTCTTAGTTATGACCTTATCAGTCTCCTTAAAGGAGTTTTGACCCACTCTTCTGTGCAATCTTACTTCAGTTCATTAAGGTTTGCCAAATGTTAGCATTTGCTCTCCAGATCCTTCGAGGTGAAGTTCTATAGAAAATTTATGAACCATTAATATCTTACCTGTTGTCAGAGACAAGAACAAAGTGGATTGCAACTCCAATCCTAAAATATTTGTATTTAATTCTAGTTATTTGCAAGTGTAAATAGCAGCAGCAGCTAGTTGTAGCACGTCCCATGCAGCCTAAGACACTTGACCATGTAATGCAAAATTATCAGTGGTATAAAGTTTTAGAAAATAACATTTGCAAAAACTGCTATAACATTTTTGAGAGTTGACTGGAGTCATTTAAGACAGCACCAATCCACTTTGGTCTTGGTTCAACTTGAACTAGCTCTGGTCTGAAGGTCCGAAATAAACTCTGTCATTCGTTCAAAGAGCTATCTACAACAGGTAAGATATTAACTGTTCAAAGCCTTTCTACAGAACACCAGTTCAAAAGATCTGAACTATCCTTCTCACAACAGCATTTCAATCAGTACTGACTGTAAGTAGCCCATAGTAACAGTAAAATGGGATTTAAAAAAGACCTTTATTGGTTTTTCCACATCTCCATCACAGAGAGATCGCAGCGAGATACGGAAGGGTCTCCAGACCGGGTTCGGGTTCTTGCGCACGACCTGCATGACCAGAAATAAATGAAGCAAGAGTCATCAATAATCATAAACCTTCAGATAAATGACTTGTTGCCTAAGTGCACCTCTGTTCTGTGAGCCAGCTGCCATCCAGCTTCTGTTTGCTTGTAGAACTCCAGGTAAGGATCAGACCACCACAAAAACTGAACAAATATACCCGCTTTGTTATTGGAGCAGAGTACGGTTTCTAATTCAGATCAAAGGCAGCAAAAGAAAAATTCAAACTCAAAGTGATTGTCTGTACCTTTTTGTCCAGGCTGCGGGCTGACACTTCGAAGTTCGCCACTTGCGTGTCTGTTATTTCTTCAGCACATATCTGTAAAAAAGAAATACACAACATCAGAGCATATTCATTTTTATTCTGACCACACAACACAAAGAAGCATAGCATGGCGTCTATGTTTTGTGCACAAAAAAGTGATAATTTTTATCTGTTTTAAGCAGCGTCCACTTGTCTAATCCAGAAAGTCTTATGAGTGAAAAGACCACTCACAGTGATGGTCCCATGGCCTGCAGGCCTGTTGTCCTTCAGCAACAACGGTTGAGTCATCTGCCTGTTTGAGACAATCTAGACACAAATAAAGTTGCAACTAAAAGATAAACTGTTGGTTGATGTTTTACCTGCTGTATAATTCTATAAAGTGAAGCTCACCTGACCCAGAGTACATTCAGATTCACCCAGAAAGTCATGCTTATTCAGGTCATAGCTGTCACTGTCTATGTCATACACAGAAAACTTCAGCCTCTGGACCATCTCAAAGTAGTAGTCAATAATAAACTTCTTGGCAAATTTTGGATTTAGGCAGTTAAGGATCATCTCTGTGCGGCCAAGCTAAATGACAAAAATTAGAAAAAAAAAACTTCAGTTTGGGATTAGTCACATATTTGAGGTTAAATGAGTAATTAAATGCAGAACAAAAGTTTTACTGGTTAAAATAACTAAACTGGTGCAAAAGAAAATCCTCCACTATGGCCCAACACAGACCTCATACCAGTGAGAATTCAAAGTGTTGATGTATAAGGCGCACACAGGGTCAGACTTGGACAGGACGTCCCTGTCCATCAGGTTTTGGCACGAGATGGTCAGCTCCACCTTGGTGGCCAGATGGTGGGCCAGGGGAGCTGAGGCCCCTCCTGAGGCCATTTCAGTCTGATGAATGAAAAAGATACAATTCATAAATTACATTTAAGTAGATCTAACTAAAAATATATAGGCATTACAGCATTATTAAGGGTACCAACACATAAGCAATAAAGCACTGTTTTTACCATTATTCTCCTGTTACTGTCACCGTTTTTTATTTCCCACTCCTCACACAACTTAAAAAAAACATATTAAAAACCTCTAATCCTGCGGCTTGAATGAAAATAGTGCACTCCAACCTTTAGACGAAATTTGTAAAAACTGCAAAAAATGTCCACATCCACATCAGTGGGGATTTGGCAGAACAAGAGCAAACCCAGCCCTCTTTGGAGCTCTGTCGCTCACAAGTAGAAACATCATTTAACATTTAAACACGTCACAGAAAGTTGGACTTTACATGACTGAAGTGGTGTTTTTATCTGAAGAGATAAAAAGTAGTGTATAGTTTTTATACAACCACAGTTTAAACTGTAAAAGTGTGATTTTTGAAGAACTTTTGAGCAAAACTTTCCAAATATTTTCTGAATCTCATAAACTTTGCACTTCTTGTACAGTTTACACATTAAAACATGAGCATTTTTGTCAGTTTAGCTTATTACAAAAGTAAACTTAGGCTTTTATAGAGGAAATCTGATGTTTGTATGTCTGTGTACAGTGGCACCTTCCAATGTGAATATATTAATTATCTTTAGGTAAAGAGAGAATAAAGTGGGTTTGCACATTAAATATGTAAATCCTGAGTTCCCAAAGACAAACCAAAAAATGACAAACTGTTTTAGCCCCCGTGCCCTGAACATATTGGTCTGTCAGTGACAGACGAGGTGGTAATGGAAGTGGTAGCTTCCATGATTGGTAACACATGAAGGCGCTATTCATAGTGAGATACCTCACTCAGTTTTCAAAGAACCGGGATTACCCTGGTAACCAAAAGATTTTATTGCTAAATTTAACTTGACATTTACTTATGTAAAGTAAACAAAGTCTGTCTTTAGCTTTACTACTAATATAACATTAATTAATGATAATATACAACAACTTTTTTAGGGTGTGAAAAAATATTATATTGGTTTAGAGCATCTTTAACAGCTTTTACTCAAATACAAACACATTTTTTATTGATAAAATGTCATGTGTTACTGACACAGTTCATTCTACCATGCAGATACTATGTAAATGAGCTTTACAGATAAAAAAACAAGTGTTTCACAATGACTATTTTTACTGTAATTGTTGTTGTGTTTTTTAAGGTTTGTCTTTTTTTTTTTGTTTTGTGCTTAGCAACTCAGGATTTACATATTTAATGTGCAAACCCACTTTATTTCTCTCTTTACCTAAAGATAATTCATATATTCACATTTGAAGGTGCCACTGCACACATACATACAAACATCAGATTTCTTCTATAAAAGCCAATAGTTTACTTTTGTAATAATCTAAACTGACAAAACTGCTCATGTTTTAATGTATAAACTGTACAAGAAGTGCAAAGTTTGATAACATACCTTTAATAACATGCGACACCCAACAGGTGCGTGTGCGCAGAAAACCAACCAGACATAATATCTGCTCCTAATAAATGAAGGTTCATACACAAACACACACACCTATTTATTTATTTTTATTTTTTACCTGTTTAGTTGTCAAAACCCAGCTGCTGAGTTGTGCCTCGGTCGTGTCTAAATAGTACCGTTTATGTGACAACAGCAGCTGGGGAACACCCCGGGGTGGGACCCAATGCAGTCCCCCTAAATTCTGCTGCTCCCTGTTAGCTTAAAGTTATATTAGCCTAAAATTAAATGCCAGTCTGTATGCAGTTTCTGGTACATAGAAAACTGAACAAAGGTTTTGTTGTGGAACTTTTAAGAACATTATTTAAGATGGGGCTTATTTTAGTCAGAACTCTTCAGACGCTCGGTTGTTTCTTACCGGAAGCAAAAGTGCGACGAACTTCTAGCATCAGGGATGCATTCAGGAAACTCAAACTGTGTTAACTTCAAAACTGCATGACTCTCGTGGAATTGTGCCCGGGATTGGAAATTTAAAAAGATAAATAGAGCAGTTATGTTATATTTTAGCCTCAGTCATATATTTAGATGACAAACAAGATGCTTCCGATGTTAGCGTTATATAAAAAAGAAAACATTGGTGCTCTTGAATGTTCCCTGTTTCTTTGCGGGCTAGCCTAATAAATTGGCGTTAAGTCATAATTGAGAGTTTGGACTCCAGACAGGATGGCAGGAAGAGCTTTGACGCGGTGTGTTAACAAGACTTTACTGGAGTTTGCACTTGGCGCTAGAGCCAGAGGGAATAATCGCTTCTACTGGACAACTTTACGACGGACTGCCAGTTCTTTGAGTGTAAACAATGCCATTTTATTTAATATCACCCATCAGACAGTTTGTTGATTTTGTTTAAAAGTCAAATCTGCACAGAGCATGTGAGGAACACTGGTGGAACATGTAGGTTAAAGGTCAGAGCAGTTCCTGAATGTAATAACAAGTGTAACATTATAATTTTGATGTTTGTTAGAGATAGCCCTATTTATCTTAGTTCCAGCCAGGTTACTTGAGATCAGCTGACTCATAATCCAATACAATTACTGACCTAACATCAGCAAGACACATTTATTCCCTTTCTTATATATTGCCTTATAGGTGTTTTTGTCAATTACTCTTGTGTGCACAGAGTGGACGAGCTGCATTCCTCCTGGGGCTCCCTGCACTGTCTTAT
>JAOXNZ010000098.1:4532146-4544804 GCA_028566095.1 Kryptolebias brasiliensis | reverse complement strand
TCTTTGGACTTTCCCATGATGTTACACAAGGAAGCAGTGTGTTTCAGGTGTGCCTTAAATTACATCCACAGGTGTGTTTCTAATTGACTCAGATATTATCAATAAATCTATCAGAGGCTTCCAAAAACATGACATCAAATGTCCCAAATTGTTTAAAGGCATAGTAATCTTAGTGTATTTACATTTTTGACTTTAAAAAATTGTCCTAAAAACATTCTGTCATTATTCTGCCATTTAGCAAATAAAAATAATTTTGAAAATCCTAATTGACCTAAAATGGGGAAATTTTTTTCTGATTTCACATCAGACTGTGTGGAAAAAAAATGCATCTGTGTCTCTTTATATAGTGTATGTAAACTTCTGGTTTCCACTGTACTTGTGAATTCACAAAGTTTCTCAGCTCCTTGACAGCTTTGCCAGTTCTGTGGAAAACCAAGACAGTGCTGGCAGGTTACTCTTTTTAAAAACGCAGTAAACTAAAACGTTTGTACCCTCCCCTCTCCCCAGTTGATCCCAACTTCTACAGCAAAAACCTGCTCATGCTTGGAAAGACGTACCTGGCTATGAACGACAAACAGAAAGCACAGCTCTGGCTGACTAAAGCTAAAGATAATCCCGCTCACACACTGGAGGACAAAGAGGTACAAAATGGACCACATTTGGATTTTATTGCACATTTCATTTGTGCGCATGTGGACATAGAAATGTTTGTTCCTCTGCAGGTCCATAAAGAAGCTGTGGATCTTTTAAAGAAGCTTGGATGAAGATCTCATCACCCCTTTCTGGATATTTGGACTGATACTGTTCACACACTTTGGGATTAATTACAACAGTATTTACTGTAATATTAATTACTGCAGTAACACTGATGGTGGACATTCATTTGTCATGCCTTCAAAAGATAAATAGCAGCTCGACATAATCTAATCCGAAGTTAACAGGATACACAGGATCAGTTCATGCAAAGCGCATGTAAATTGGACATTTTCTGGGTTAAATGTATGACTGAGTTTATGAAAACTGGGATGAATCTGATCCTTATAAAGAGCTCATTTATAATGTGGAAATGTTAGTTTAAATCTACTTGTTAAAAATCAAGTTGATTTTAACTTTACCAAATATAGTTTTAACTAACGTACAGCTTCTTTTCGTCTGTGTCTCTTGTCTTGTAAATAATCCATAACGGAGGAAGCCTTCAAATTATAACCCATGCCTACATCTGTTAGATACAACAAAAGCCTAAATGTTTGACTTTTTAAAATTCTGTTTTTAGTCACAAAGAGATTGAAAAAAAAAAAAGAACCATGGCCAATGAGGGGTTTTATTCACTTTTTTGTATTTGTATCTCATAAATCCATCTCTGTCCATTTACAATGGGTGAAAGCAGATTAAAAATTAATCTTCTATACACGTCGTCTCCGGTGAAAGGGGCAATCTTTACAGTGTTGTTGGTGTTTACAGTGTGTGTCTACACGCAATATGTTACAGTTTGGGTGCGTTTCAGGTGGCCTAAACTGCAGGAATTTACCAACCAAAAGAACAAAAACTCAGTTTTATTTTAGGGGATAACACTACCCAGGTGGTGCCTGATCTACTCCCTGCCTGCAATGAAGGCAACCTGAAACGTCCCGGCTATTTCTGATAAGAACAAAGGCATCCCAGATTTCCATCAGTGGAGTGGCAGCTCTGTGTGGTTGCTTATAATAGCTAAGTACTTCATTTACTGGTTTCTTGATGTAATTAATATTCACATACACAGCTGATTCTGATGGCTTTCTGTTCAAAAGGAAGCACAAAGTTCTGCGGTTGTGTTGGCTCCTTTTGCTGCAGTTTGTCTTCATAGCCTCGTCCCAACCTGTTATTTACACGAGTCCTAAATGAACTGAACTCCTCGGAGACAAAGCTTGAAGCAGCTCAAGGACAATGCCAGAGAAAACGAGGAGACTGGCTTGCCACTACCTATATTTTTCTGAACTTAAACCACTAATTGCAAAAGAGAAGAAAAGCACCTGTTTCCAAAAATAAATGGAGTTTGGTGAAAATGGAACAGGACATCCCTTAAAATGTTTAAGGAAATGCACAATGTGAACTGATGTTTCATTTTAAACCTTTTTAGCTCAGTTTGCAGATGAAACTGGAGTAACAAAATTTAACTGCACTGTAGCTGGGGGCCCTTCAATGGAGGCTGCTTCCATTATTTGAATGCTTATGTTTGTTGCTTTCACGTTCTTTAGTATTATTTTTCTTTCACTAATGAGATGTTTGCACAAGGACTTTACAACATAAAAATAATGGCTTTAATACTATTTCATGTTCACAGAATGTATTTTTTTGATCATGCGCATTAAAAACCCTCTTTAATTACAGGTTGAAAATAATGTATCGTGTGAGGTAAGAATAACTAGTGCTGCGTCAGTCACAGTGGCTTTATAAGACAGAGCAGAACCTGCTGTCCAATGAAGTCTGCCAGGTGCACAAAGTGGGACAGAATCTGGTTTATTTTGTTTTAGGTTGTTTTTTGGCAATTTTTCTAAACTGCAAACTTAAAATACAGACTATTAGGGTAAAATTCCTGTAAATTTCCACCAAAGTGTTTTTCCTCTCTTCTTATGTCACAGTGTGCAAGCAGGCTCCAGTTTAGGGAGCAGGGAACATTTCCTGGATCTCTGGCTTAAACTTAGAACCACCAGATTTTCTGTAACCACACACACACACAAATAGCTTCTTGCTTTCATTTCAAATTAGAATCTCTTCTTTGAGTGCTTATTTTACCTTTCGATGCAGTGGAAACACTCCTTATAAACACTTGTTATTTTTGCCCCAAAGAAAAACAATCCAATGCTGTTTTTGTTTTCTGGGCTGCGGGGGGAAAACCCAAACTGGGAGCGACGTTCTGCACTTCAGATCCGACCCTGAACGCCGAGCCTTCCTGATAAATATGGCTACAAGCTCATCCAAAGTTACAGCGGTCCATGCCAAAATGTCTGCGTGCACACTTTGTGGTGGCGGCTGACGGCGCTCGCAGCAGTCGTCTAATCTTCATAGGCAGCATGCAAGCACGTGAGAATTGCAAAAGTGATTACGGGGTCCAACAGGAAAACAGGATTTCAGGCACCAAAAACTCAACTTTTTGCCTTGTAGAAGCTCTATAGAACTAGAGCTTGAAAAGAAGGATATGATTCAACTATAAAGTCCTCTCCAAAACACTTTCAGTTCATCTTTAAAAGCCGCCTAGCTTTAAGGAGGACATTTAAAAACGATCCACGATTTCTGTTTCTTAACAGAGGAGCAGAATGCTGAAATGCTTGCATATTTTCACAATGGGGCAATTTATAATACAGACAGATTGGGGGGCCTGGATTGCGGCAAAAAATTGCGCCGCAAATTAAGATTTGGTTTTAAATGACAAAATAGCTTATATACATTGGTGGTTATTTTGTGCAATTTTTTTTCTCTTTTTAAGTTTGTTTTTCTCGGCTGATTGAACAACGATAATTTGGGGAGGAGAACACAAGAGGACTCGCTTCTTTTATTCTTGGCCGAATCCTTCAGTTTCCTCGATGGCAAAGAGCAGCTTCTCCTTCAGTTGTTCGTAGCTTTTGTAGGGAGGCAAGTCCAGACGGTTAAAACTGAGAAGACAAAAAGAAGTAAGGTGTAGTAGTTTTAAATCTCATCTGTTAAGGTAAATACATTTTTATGATGTGTCTTTACTTTATGCTGCAGATTTATCATGTAGAATATAATCTCATCACATTCCGTCGTTACTGAGCTGGCTCTGATGAAGGTTGCTGCAATGTGCATTTAACATAGTGTTGGTACACATGGTTGTGTAGATACTGTTCTGAGGGGAAAGGCTAAAGTCAGAGCATTGCACCACACTAGAGACTGAGTTCCTAAGTTTGAGCCTGGACTTTGTATAGACTGCTCACTGCAAGCGCATGGTAAGAGGTGTTGTAGCGAGGTCAATGGCGGAAAGTGATGCAATAACTTACTGTCAGTGCAATGTGAGGTCGTAGCCTCGTCTAGTCTAGGTATAGATATAGATTTATCCAATCTGAAAGGGAGCCTTCAGGCTGATATATTCTGCTGTCTTTGCACTGTGGCGAAGAAACGTCTCAATTTGAAATCACAAAGCTGTTTTTTTTCTGTCTCACTTATTGTTTTTGTCATGACAAACTGGTATTTCCTGACAACTGGTTTGTTTCTGGTTTGTCATATGCTATGCACAGCAAATTGTTTTGTTTTTTTCTTTTGCTGCTTGGAAAATTTCAGGTCAACATAAGATTGCTTTATTCTACAATTCTTTTCAACGGGGAAAAGACAACAGAATATATCTGATAATGAGAGGAAGCTTCTATAAAGTCACACTACTTATCAGAAACACTTGTCACACAAGGTGCCAGCCTTCGTCAGAGCTGAGGGGTTGTAAAGACACACCAGTAAATCTTAATTTCCTCAATACTCTGCAGCAGTCAATATGAGTCTTATCAAGAAATATTATTAAAAGGTGAGTTTGAAAGCTTTTAAAAACAGTGCTAAACTGGTTTGAGATTTAAAGTGCAAAACATTTAACACAATCTTCCCAGGAGTGGACATCCCAGCAAGACCGCCTGAAGATCCAGTCGTGTAATGCTCAGAGAAAAAACATAAATCCAAGAGCTGCATCTCAGACTGTTAAAGTCTCAACTAGCAAACAGCTCTTTCCAACTGTCAAGCTCAGACTTGGATGGATGAAGGCAGTCACAGGACCTGGGTACTTGGCAGACACAGAGCTGGTTATTCTCTGCACTAAAGTATTATAGAGTAAAATGTGAGCCTATTGTTTTTCCAGCTGAAGTTGGTCCAAATTAGCTTACGTAATAGGGTAAAATTGGAAAGAAATGAGAATCATTATGTACAACAACACAGTCACAGTTTAAACTTTAACTTAATTAAAATGCTGCACAGGAACATTAACAGAACTGTGTTTAAAGGATATCCACAAAGGTCATGAACTCAACAACCGAAGAGGTTTCCAGCCTGAGAGTCACAGCACGAGTGTGAGATGCAGTACTGACCACGTGTGGCTCCGAGGAAGCCAGGTGTCCTTCCCCACTTTCTCAATGCAGAACTTCTGAGGCCCGTTACTTCCTGAAACCCAAAAAGGCAAATTGAGAACACTGTAAAACATCTGAAGCTGTGTAAATCCAAATAACTCGTTAAGATTTTACATGTTTATGTTACTGACCCATAAGCTCAGCAAAGCCGCCCAAAGGAAGCCTGCAGGTTCCAGTGACAAACTGCATGAGTCTCAGTCGCACTTCATTGTCCACTTCTTTCACCAGCTGCAGGGAAGGAAGTGACAGCAAACAACCATCACTGACAGCACCCTCATGGTATATTTCTGGAGGAGGTGGCTAGATTTTACAGGAATATCAGTAACTAAAAACCCAAATACACCGAATGCCGTTTACCTCCAAACACCCAGAGGACATGTGACTCTCTTCAAAGCCCCGGACAAAAAGCACGGGTCACAGTACCTGCCAGAACCAGATGATCTGTTTGCTGTTCCTGGTGTAGTGACGGTAAACCGTGTTTCTCTGCCAGTCCTGAAGGTCAACCTCCTGCATGCCGCACAGCATCACCTGGATCAAACAAAAGAATCAATCATACACAAAAAAAGGTGACGGGACAGACAGTAGGGAAATCCTCACACAAAGAGAACCAAACAAACAATGCATTTCTACAAAAAATAAAAAACACGAATAAGATTTTATTTTAAGTTAAGAGAAACATATCAAAACATTTACGGAGTTGGCTTATGTAGCAATATTAGCGTTAAAGCAAATGAGTAAGAATCTAAACAGACGAGCGCCACTCACCTCCAGCTCTTTTTCATCAAAGTATTGGAGCCACTGAAGAGGAACGACCTCATTAAATCCATCCAGGAAAGCTTTGGTTTGACCTTCAACCCCACGGGAGAACCTCCACTCTGCCATCAGACTGCACACAACACAAACACAATTAATCTTTTCGAAAATAAATGACCCTGAAGTTAGAAGAGTTTGCGGTCATGAGAAAACAACCTGATGTATTCTTCCTTGTTCTCCTCAGTCACCAGGATGTTGGTGCCGTCTGGTTTGAGATCATGAGATGTGATCTTCCCCAAGATCTCCATGTCTACTGAGAAGTACATTTCCAGACCACATTCCTCGATGTTGTTGTCTCTGAGGAGAGAAGAGATTGTGTTGCTACAAAAACAAAACAGACGTAAAATATTCCTAATGTAAATGTTTGTTTTAGGTTTTACTCATTCTCTCTTAGGATCTTTTCCTTGTTTTTATTTTTGAACTGACCCGTGTGCATACATGTGCATGTTCTAAATTTTAGAATTCCTAAAGTGACAGTTCAGATATTTTGAAGTGGGGTTCTGTGGAAAGGTTACAAACAATTAATATATTACTTATTGTAGATAGGTCTTTGAATAATCTTGATTTTGAAAAAAAAAAAAAAAAGTTGAATTCTGAAAGGACTGACGAGAAATCTTTTCAATGCGTAACACAACACTGCCTTCGCCGGACCCTGATGCTTTTATCAGCCAAATAAACATGTAGAATCAGGGTCAGGTTGGTCAATTATAGAGCCCTCTGATTGGCTATTCAGTACAGTAAATAAACCTTGTGGCATGTAGTGGGGGCAGGAAATATACTGTTTTTCAGAGTGAATTGTAAGAAGAAACAAATCCCCCATTGTTAACAGGCCATACTTCCCTACCATCATTGCTCCCCCACCATGTTTACCAGTGTGAACATTGAAGAATACTTCAAGGCTTGATACTGCATACAAACACTCCTTTGGTACAAGTAAACAGCTAAAGATCCCACTCATATTTGATTAAAAAACAAAACAAAACAGCAGTTTCTAAAGGTTCACCAGTTTCCCTCAGGATCCATCAAGAGGTTCAACACAAAAAAAATGATTTTTCAGACACGTCAAAAAAAGCACATTTAAATAAAGTATAGTTTGTTAAATTGTGTTAACTTTCCAACCATCCCATTTGCTGTTAAATGAACACAAAGACAGACAGGTACTGATTACCTTATCCATATGAGTGAGTTATAAAACTCTGGGTCAATGGACTCCAGGTCTTTTAGTATCAGCTTCTTGTTCAGCATGCGTTTGTAGAAAGGCAAAGAGAAACCTGTGTCAATAAACTTTCCATGGAAAAGTGCCTGCAGGGGGAAAAAGGAGGAGAGATTAATGTTTACTATGCTAATAACTCTTAAAATCAAGATATAAAAAAACGGTACGTACTCTTGGTCTGTTTCCTACGGTTGTACGGTTCCTATTAATGTCCATCCGTAACAGAATATATTCAAAGATGACTCGTCAATCATTTTATCCCAGAAATAAATTGATTAATCTAAAAGAACATGCCCAAGATTGTATGTAAACATTAAATTAGAACCCTATGTTCACTGAAACTTGAATATCAATAGAAAAAGTGACAATGCAGTAGCACAAATAAAGTTTTTGGGCATGGTTTTTTTAAACAATAATTTGCTGGGTTTTTTATATTATTTCTCTCATTTTTACTAAGACCAAAAACGTGCAGCATTATAATTGGCTTAGCCAGAACAACAAATTGTGTATGAACACTGGTTGGACAGAATGTCTTAAAAACAACTTATTCATCAGTAGAACCAAGCCACTGCTGTAACTGATGGTTTGTGAGAGTGTGTTTTCATGTGTGTGAGCAGCATGTGAACGTGCCATTGCAATGAAGCGACCGATGAAGCAGAAGTAGGAGAGGTGGTCGGGGTTGATGGCCGACGCCGGGTTGATCTGCAGACAGTAATTGCTTTTCCCAGCGTACTCAAAAAGACAGTACATGGGGTTCAGCACTTCGTGAGACAACAGGAAGAACCACTCTCTGTTAAGTGTGAAGAAAAAATAAATACAACAAAACATAAAAAAAAAAAAAAAAAAACAGGAAAAAGATTGGTGTATGTGTGAAGATAAATTAGAACAAACAGAGAAAAAAAACAACAACACAAGGAAATAGATTGGAGAATAAAAGATTATCAGACAACACAGACAATTCATTAAAATCTGGCTTAATTTTAGTATTTTTAGATACTTTTCTTATCCTATTTATGGAGCTTTTTTAATTACCGAGCTAGGCCACCATAGTCCAGACCCTCCTCGCCTCTGAAGATAACATACAGCCTCCTCCTCAAGTCGTATGGTTTCAGAGCCATAATCTAAAAGATGCAACAAACACACACCAGATCAGATAAACACTGAAATTATCCAGGCCTGTACGTTGTTACGTGTCTCTGGAAAATTATCACTGAACAGTCAGTTAGCATCTATTCAATGGATGGATGGATGGATATTCTTACTTGCTGAAAAGAGTCTTCAAAGAGTGTCTGCCTGGAGACAGTGATCTTCACATGACTAGGGAGAGCATTAGACTGAGGGTGGACAAAATGACATAAGTACAAGAAAGAGTAGTAGAAGAAATGTGCCACAGTAAAAAAATAAAAAAATAATTAAACATCTACCTGGCACAAGTAACGGAAATGGGCAAGCTTCCATCTGAAGCTGCGCTCATATGCAATCTGTGGGCCTTTGGTGCTGAGAAGAACAAAATATTTAAAAAGTGTTACAAAGTGAGATGTTATGAAAAGTCTTTTTAAAGCAATCACTAGTGTTTAAGATCCAACTATGCTTGCCATTCAGGAAAAAAAACAGAAAATATGCAAATGTTTTTAAAAGGTTTCCAAAGTTGAAAATGATCATTCCTGCAGTGCTGAAGGCAAAGCCAAATGCTCAAATTAACAAACAAAACCCAGCTGGAAAGATCCAATCAAATACTTGATGCTGAATGCAGTCAAAACAGCTGAAAGGTTTTGATTTTAAATTAAAGGTGCTCTCATGCTATCAGGGAACAATTTGTGTTTAGATACTTTAGTGCACAAGTCAACTAGAGGACAATCTGCTCTGCCAGATGAGCCAGAAGAACACTGCATTACTAAGAACAATAGCTTATTCACTTGAGTATATTTTCTTTTTTTTTTATCGATTTATGCAAAACCATTCAGCAACAACTGTTAAGCTGCAAATCATCATTACATTTCTGGTGATGACCTGTTCCACTAAAGCCAGAGAATAATGAGCAAATCACCAGAAAGAATCCCAGAAATAACAAAACTATAGATGTTATTACTTGTTTAAATGTCTGAAGGATACACTGACCGTACATGAATTTTTAAACATAATTTGTCCTTTAGAAATCTCAAAAGTAAAATGAGAGGGGTTACTTATAGACGAGCACAAAAATTAGGTTACAAAAAAAAATACAAGTTGAGTAATAACAGAAAATGTCAACCACCCGGTCCTTACACAGAAGACTTTCCAGTGCGGGGGTCACTGAATGTGGTGGTTCGGGTGTTGTGATCCACAAAGTAGCGAACTCCTTCTCTCGTGTAGCGGATTTCCCAACCTTCAGGAAGAGGATCTTCATTCTGTAACCTACAGCCACACACACACACGCACAGGATGCAAAACTTAGTACTAAAAAATAAAAATAATAAAGTTAGCTTTCATCTGAGTCCATATATTAATATTTTCTTGATGAGCTTAAAATATAGAATGGGGAGCAGGGCAAGATTTATCGTTTAACTACTTTTCAGTAGAAAATCTGCAACCGAAACTTATTTTTTCTGAAGAATATATTTAAAACTTAGAAGGTGAATTTTTCATGATGCACTTTGGTTTGAGCAGCTTGTACGAGTTCTTGCACAGTGGGATCCTCTGGTAAAGCTTTGACCTGGAAATGCTTCGTGTTTCATTCTTTTTTTTTAGCAAAATAAAAATAGAAAGAAAAGTTTTGCTATCTGAATTGGCAAACAGTTAAAAAGCCAAATAAATCATTTAGTTGCAGGAATTCTGAATTATCATGAAAATCAAATCCATTGATTCTGCTTACAATAAAATCCCTATAAAGGTAAATTTCTTTCGTAAATTAAAAGTAGAACACTTGGAGTTTTGTGGAAATGTTAGAAACAATTAATATCTTACCTATTGCAGACCTGTAGCTCTTTGTACGACCAGTTTGTAGAAACAGTGGATTTTCCATCTTAAAAAACTTCAGTCTCTTAACTTTCATACTAGTTCATGCAAACGCAATTATTTCAGCATTTATACCCCCACCAATTTAATATTAAACAGCACTGTGGCAAAGATGAAATTCCTGCCAGGAAGTGACACCAAGCTGTACTGAAAGTGCTACAGCTGACTGGTGCTGCTCTTTGTGCTTGCAAATTAGCAAAAAAAAAAAAAGCAAAACTGAAAAGACAGCATGATGGTCTAAGAAATATAGTTTTCATGAATCACTATGAAGCTACTGAGACTGGACTTGTTTTAAGACAGCAGGGATTCATTTTGATCTCGACCAAATTCAGACCAGCTGCTGCTCATCAATCTGGTCAGAATTAAACCGTTTCTCCAACCTGAGGTCATTCAAAGATCTATCTACACAGAGCCCATTTCAAAATGCCCAGACTTTCCCTTTAAGAGCAAGAGTCTTTTTATTTTTCCACACACAAAAACTGTACTTCTGTCTCTTTAAATTTTGCCCCTCACACTTGAATAATCCCTGCTTGCTTGCAAACATACTCAGATTTAATGCTGCTCGTATAAATCCCCCGTGTGGTTGTTTAAAACTAACTGATGAGGACGCTGTCTTCCTGCGGGCGCAACTCATTTCCTCCCAGTATTCAGATGATCGTGCTGAGAACTGCATGACTGTTAACAATTACATGTGTTGCACTTATCAGAAAAAGTTTAATTTCCACACTGTTTTACAGTAAACTAAGAGCTGTTCTAGTTTTAAACATTCAAACAACACACTGCAAGCTGCCTGAGACTCAGTACTGAAGGAGAAAAAGGACAAGTAGTCAGAGGGTTGTGACTGAAGAACAGAGTCTGTCCTGGTGCTGTTGGACCCCGTCGGCCCTGTGTGCTCCTATTTGTGTTGTGTCTTACTGCACTGTGCTCACCCTTGGGTTCGAGGGTCCTCCCATTGTGTTGTCTTGGTGTTGTGGTTGACAAAATACACTCGGTCATTGGAGTCCACACGCCTCTCTGAGGTTAATAACAAACAAAATACAGTAATGTTTAAGTTAGATAAGAAATTCATTCATAATACATCCAAAAAGACAAGCTCTTAATACCACCAGGCTAAAAAAGATTAACAACATGCAAAAAAGAAAGTATTCCTGCTTAATTAAAAAGGACACAAGTGTACTTAAAAGAACTGGAGAAGCATTTTGATTTAAGCTCAATAACAAAACAGTTCTTTGCATTTTACTCCCAAAAAATAAAAATACTGAGGAGAGAACATGAACTCACCCCAACCAGGAGGTAACGGACCAAGAGGATCGTTCTCTGCAGACATCATGGATGCCTGAAAATGAGAGATGAACACAGTGACTTCCATTCAGAAAACAAATCCTTTGAAAAAAAAAAACTGAAAAACACTTCAAACACAAACAACAGTGAAAAATAAAGAGTGTAAGTAAAAATGTGTCTGAGGGGAAAAGTGTGTGCTTCTTGAAAGTTGGTTTCATGTGTGTTTTGTCTTGATTTGTTTGAAAGTTTGTCATTGTTTGTGAAGATGAGACCACTGCAGATGAAAGACTAAAAGAAACGATCACAGATAACAGACTGGGGCCAAAAGCTGGGATGGTAAACAGAACTACATTAAATTTCAAGAGAAAATTAAATTTTATTCTATGCTAATGCTTCACTTTGAAGCTATTGTAGTTATTTAACAATCAAAGGGCTCTTAACAACTCAGTTATAGAATTAAATTTCAAAAGTTACTCATTGTCAATAAATAAAACTACTTATTTATTTAACTATGAAACTACTTAAAAATGGGAGCTAATTGCAGCAAAATACTGAATATTTATGCCTTTAATTTGTGCTCACCAATGTGTATTTCACAAGAGCCAAGACAGAAATTTTAAAAACTAAAATAAGGATTGATCAAATAAATCAAATTGTGTAATTTTTCCAGAATCTTGAGAATACGTTTTGTTTTTCTTACATGTATATGTTGGTATATGTTGTCTTGAAAAGTTGAAAAGCTCACGTTTTTTTTTTTTTTTCTTCTCACCTCTTGAAACAGTGAGATAAACTAAATAAGTTTTTTCAAGAAGGAACCAGTTATGTGATCTCCAGAAAAAATAATCAACTCAGATTGTGGACAGGGACGGAACGGTTCCTGGTTTTAAGGTATACCAAGGGGTTAAAAAGTCACAGCATCTATACCACTATATTTTTCCCATTTCGCTTAAAATCGTCAGTTTGAAAGATTTTCCACAAGCAGTTATGGTCTGTCAGCCAGAAGAAAGACACCTTTTTATTTTAAAATTAATCTCAATAACTGTGATTAAATTGCAGTTTCTACCTTGCTCTTCAAAATATCTATAGCTGATGACAATAGATCAATTTATAATCAGTGTAATGAGTTCATAAATTCAGATTTAAACAGTGAACACGTTCACTTATGTTCACTCACCTTCTTTATGAAAAAAAAAAGCACAGGGTGTTTTCGTCAGGCCCCATAACCTACCCACCGGCATGAAAAGACCTCAGCAGTCATATT
>JAOXNZ010000098.1:4247993-4259393 GCA_028566095.1 Kryptolebias brasiliensis | reverse complement strand
GAAGTCCAGTTGCTTTTGTTTTTAACCTTTTTTGGATTTACCATGTCCTGGATGACTGAGAATCTACACCAGCATGTTTCTCTGTCATACTATTAAAACTTAAAACTTGAGCTCACATTCTCTTCTTTAATTATCAAGTGCCCTGAAATTATTTTTGTTTAACACTGTATAAATAAAACGAAAATAAAATTAAATGGCTACCCCACCCCCACCAGTAAATAATTCCAACAAATACTGTACTTACGACTTTAGAAAAGATAATTCTCGCTTTCTGACACTTCACACCACACCATAATTAAAAATAGTTTTTGAACATTTTTAATGGTAACCAACACTTTTAGACACATTTCATGTAAGTATCCCTGCAAAGAAAATAAACCTTAAAAGGAAATACCCTGCCAAGAAAACAAAAATCAAAAAAATCCCACATACTGCTGCACACCCATTTAAAACTCCCTGTGTAAAAATAGACAACAGAAACCCCCTGATGCATTAACTTATAATAGGAGAAAGCCACCAAGCCACTTTGTGACAGAAACCAAACTCAACTTCCATTTTTAAAGCCTGTATTTACACTGCTTAGCTGGTGTTTTACAGGAAAATACTTTTAACAGTTCCCCAAAACTGTCCAGTGAAGCCACAGTCTTATCTATTGTTAGCTGCCCAGAAATCAGACTCTTATTCAAGAATGAATCAATGTGTAGTAGTAAGAACGAGCTACATTTTGGATTCAGATAGCATCTGATTTCCTTTTTGACTGAAAACGTCTGATGTATTGTATTGGCAGATATAACAGTACCAGCCTGGGTCCACTTGGGATGGGCGGTGATATTTTTAATAATCAGAGTCCAGTTAAAAAAAAGGCAAATTTGAAGAATGATTGTGACAATCACGATTGTTTTTTTTGTTTGTTTGTTTGTTTATTTTACACCAACATCTGGTAATGACAAGTTGTTTCCATAGGTGCTTTCCAGTCTGTGTGCTTTTTTCTTCCAAATAGAACAACTACCACCTACACCAGAGGTCCCCAATCCTGGTCCTGGAGGGCCACTGTCCTGCATGTTTTAGATGTTTCTCTGCTTTGACACACCTGATTTGAATGACAGAGATTAACAGGCTGCTGCACAACTTGAAGACCTGCTGACGAGCATGGAAACAATTAAAACATGCAGGATAATGGCCCTCCAGGACCAGGATTGAGGACCCCTGACCTACACCTCTCCCCAAAAAAAGGAAAAGAGAAATAACTTGGAACATCCCAGCAAATATTCAAAGAAAAATCTAATTACTGTACAAATTTGAGGGATGTTTTTGCCTAAAATGCACAACTGAAGGGTCTACTCTCATCAAACCTCAAATCAAAGTTGCTGCCACACAGCTATATTTTAATTCACAAACACTAAACAAAATAGTTTGCTAGAGTTGGATCCATGCTCATGCTGAAAGGACTAGCCTGATACAACAATACACCTTTTGCTGCCTGTAGCCTCCAAGTCCTGTAAAAGTCATTCATTAGGTTTCACATGTAATTTTCATTAACTTTTCTTGGAAACAAGGAAGTAATAAGACCAACAATTTAGCAGAGGAACAAATGTTCACCCAACTATTACTGAACCACATCCTCCTTTTTCCATCCACAATGTGTTCCACATTTATTATTCAAGCCAGAGATGCACTTTCCTTGTTCTTCAATCCACCACTCTTGACTTCTTTAGGCAGCACTTTACAGATGTGATACAGTTTAACTCAAAAGAATTCAAGTGTGGCTAAAAAGGGCTAAATGGGCTGATAGCCTCTTCCACTTTGTCCAACAAATTCAGGTTTTCCTGGCAACGTTTTGAATGAATCAGTCAGGGCAGTAACTTCTTTTAGGAAAGAGCTTTTTATTGAGTACCCTGTGCAGCTATACAGCAATCAAGTGATTCATGTTTACCTCTCATATTGCACAGCAAGTTAAATTTGCTATGATGTGACATTCCTTCTTAAAAAATTCTTCTCTAAAATCAGCTACATAGTTTTCTCGTGCTCTGCCATAGGATGTACAAATAGTCACTCAACAAACCAAACCCTGCCCGTCCATTGTATACAAAAAGATTGAATAGTTTTACTCCGCCTGTCCCCGACTACCTCCATCCTAAAGTACAAGACTCTGGCATCCTGCACTGAGGGCTTAATGAGGTCTGACAAGCCATGCTTGGAGATTTAGTGTCAGACCATGGACATATAATAGCCCACATATTAATAGACCAAGTGTCCCTGCCTTCTCTCACTGTTAGGAATTAGAGACACAAGATCTCATTTTATGGAAGCTGCCATGTTGTATTATTGGAACCAGAGTCTGCGCACTAGTGATCTGGGGCTTTAGGTCCTACCTACTCTCCCACACACAATCATGGTGTCACATGTCTTTTCTTTTAAGCATAAATAACTAATTACCGCTAAACATATTAATGATAATTTGAACATCCTGCAACAAGGTAAGAACTATGTGAATCAACAAGTCAACAAATGCAAATGCAAAAAAAAAAACGAGTGTATTTCTTTTTTTATTTCTTCATTTTACCACTAGCAATGTCTCATTTGTTAACATGGAGAGGGCAGGACTTAAGACTTGTACAAGAACTAGCTGAAAGTCGAAGCTGTACCAGCTAAAACTAGCTGGTACGGCTTCTATCAGAAGTCTACCAATATAGACTATCTATCAGACAGTGTACGACTCATAGCCGGGGCTCAAACCTCAGAACTCAATCTCTAGCGTGACAGCCTCACCCTAGATTTGTCAAAAAATATCTACACACCTAACTATGGGTTCTAATGCTATGCTAAATGTACATAACTGTAGTCAACACCTGACAAATTTCCCTCCATCATGAAGAAATAAACAGTCTTGATGATGTCACTGCATGGGCTCTATAGTGCTTCAACAGAAAAGATTTATCACAGGAAAAACACAGTCGTTAGCAGATTTACAGTTCAACCTGAAAGCTACTTCATGCAGAACAACTGCCTGGATGTTTGGCTGTTTTACATCCCATGTAAAAATTTCAATAAGGTTTCAGAACTTTCTTTTAGCTTGCTACTTAGCTATTCTCACTTCAAAAGATATTGCAATGAGTGGCACTTAAGCATAAATATTTGCTATGTGTGCGTGTGTAATGGTAAGATGATCTTGGTTATGACTGAGCGGAAATGTTAGACAAGCATCAAAGTTTCCTCTGCCAGCTCCCACCCTCTACATCTAGCCACATGTGAAACCACACTGGAGCCACTCGCCGGCTCAGACTCAATGCTCCAGTCGTGCTGACATATGTTTACACTGGATGCTGGGATTACATATCAGATCCTCGCTCAAATTATGTGGACAGATCATATCTCACCATGTAATGCTTCTTTTCTAATCATAACTTGCAATGAAGCTTTAAAGTGTGAGACATTCCCCTAAGTGGGCTGTGGGATAAAGGAGGATGTGCAGCAACGTTGCCTTGGTTTTGATGTGTGGGAAGAGGGGTTGTTCCTCACCATGACTCATCTATAAACTCGAGAGCTTCTCTAAGTCAGCAAAAAAGCTTAAGAAACTATGTGTTAAGCCCACCAGTTTTCCAAACCAGCATTTTGAAAGGAACAATAAAAGCTAATGCAAGATCATTTTCCAGATGAAGCTGATTTATTTGTGTGTGTGAGAGAGATCAGCTTAATAGAATTGTATAATGCAGTAAACAGGCTGTGCAAACTTCATGTCTATGTTGTTCAATTCAGGATTTTAAAGGCAAAAAGAAAGCAGCCATCTACTGCAGAGTGAGGCTTTCTATAAAGATTACAAAGCCACAACATATACGGTCTGATAAAATCCTCTTCTTCTGTTTGAAATTCCCTTCTTTTTACTTCTTTATGATGTATCCACATAAAAAGTGAGTTCATTCAGCTGCTCCCTTCTTCAGGGGTTGCCACAGCTAACAAACTTGCACAAACAATTAGTTTTTTGTTTTTTTTAAGCCAGATGCCTTTCCTGTTGCAACCTGGGCTCGAATCTGCAACCTCAGGATTACAAGACTGCAGCACTGACTACCGAGCCACCGCAAATCCTTATGAAATATCCACATGGTTTCCCATAAAAGTCCTTCTTTTAAGGTAGAGTATAAAAAAATCAACAGTAAAATATCCACAATTTCAATACTATTAACAATTTTCAGTTTCAGTTGAACCGAACAGTCAAAGCTAATAATCCCAGCCTTCATGCGTCTTGCCATGCTCTCCACCAGTCTCTCACATTGCTGTCGGGGGATGTTTTACCACTCCTAGCACAAAAATTCTGTCAGCTCAGCTATGTTTGATGGATTGTGACCATCCATCTTCCTCTTGATCACATTCCTGAGGTTTTCAATAGGGTTCAGGTCTGGAGATCGGGTTGGCCATGACAGGGTCTTGATCTGATGGCTCTTCATCCACACCTGAACCCGAATGAAAAGCTGACGCTCACTGTATCCTTCTGCCTTCTGCCAGTAAAGCCAAAGCTGAACCCTTCTTTTCCTCACTCCAAACTTTTCTTTTCCAACTCTTTAGGCATTGTCAGTGGTTATTTTTTATTTCAATTACTTTTGCGTTACTACCAGCACTGTTTTTGCCATCCAGCTGGTCCTATTAGTAGTGGTTTTTACACTTTTCCTCGTTAAATAAGCTTCGGTGCAGGTGATCACCTAATCCTAATCAGTAGCTTGTTTAGTAGAATGAAGTGTGCTTGTGTTGAGATTCAACAGACACTGGACTGGAATGGCTGTTATACATGTAGAGATGTTGATTTCAGAAAGATAAGCAGAGGTTAATTTAGTCAAAAGCTGTGTTTTGAAAACCAGTTAAGAACTGGACCACAGAAGCAAACCCCGTGTCCTAACTTGTCCAACAATACAACATGATCAACATATTGAAAACAGGGCCAACAACCACAGGTTCAAGAATTGATATATTATAATGAGATGTCATATGAGATTGTCATTACAACTTTAATGAGTGCAATTTCTTTACTATGGTGACACCAGACTGATAAATATCTAATACATTATTCAACTAAAGATAACCATTGTTCTGAGTGCAAATGGATTTTTTCATGTATTTCCCTAACAAATGGTAAATTTACATAACCAATTAATTTTATGAACAAGATACTATACTTGTAAAAGTATGTTTAGCCCATAAGCATGCTAATCAGATAAAGATTCCGTATAAAAAAAATGTTTACATCCACTTATGACAAACTTCTTTTTTTCATTTTATGAATAAAACACCATATATTGTAAAGTTTTAGCAGGAATTATGTTTATCATCTTTGTTTAGCCTATTTCAAATGCGCTCAGTAACAAATTTGTCAGTTTAGACAAAAAAAAAAAAAAAAAACTTAATTGTTTGTCCCCAGCAGGTTTTTTTTCCCCTCTGTAAAAGGAAACTACAGTTCGACAGATGCTTGCAGCAAAATGTTAGTAAATACATGAAGGTTATGCACCAGTTGTTAATGTCAAATATCTTAACACTTTGAAATTCTTGCACGTTTGTTTAGTATAAAATTACAAGATTCATGTGAACATCACCATAAAAGAAAAATCTGAAACTACTAGAAAACAGGTGTTTAGTAGTGCTTACCTCCACTGATTGCTCTGCTCTTGTGGCTGTCTGCATGCTGCCTCCTTTCCTCCTCTGAGCTCTGCACAGCTCCCTCTTCCCCATGTCTGCATGGCTGCTGTTGCTGCTGCTCCTCCTTCTCTTTCTCCTCTTCCTCCTCGTCTCCCCCCCACCTTTCTTTTCCAGACTGAGGCTGAGGTAGCACAGGCTGCCTGACCGCTGGTTCAGGAGAAGGCAACCTTCGTTTTCTAACATGATCAGTGGACACTGTGGCTCCCGCTCCAAGTCCAGTTGAAGACGATGAAGAAGGGAGGTACTGAGAACATGTTCCATTTTGAAGCTATGTAGGCAAGTTGAAAAGTTGACAGAAATGCAAGCAAAGAAAGAAGTTGGTCGGTTTGGTAAAAAAGCTGAAAACAAAACAGCCTAGGTAAAGTGCACACACAAGCAATAGAGAATCCTGATCACAGCACTTGAGCATTACAGTGCAGCTTGTCTTACTAGATCACATCATCTCCCAACACACAGTGCATCCAGCTCAATAAACCACTCTACACATGCATAACTATGCCTTTATAGTAACTAACCTGACATGTCTGCAGAGCATTCAGTGAGAAGCAACAATACATATCTATAGGAAGAGCTAAACACTCAAAACATTTTAGGTTAATCTCATCCTTTAATTCTCGTCTTCCTTTATGAAATGGCTGCCAGAAGACAAGCTGCTTTCAGTCAGAATGTGGTGAACTGATCTGTTCTCCACTTCACCTTATCTTTTAAGTAGCTCAGCTTTGATTAACCATCAGCAGGATCATGTAGGCACATGTCATAGCTGCTTTACGATGACAAACAGTGACTCAGAACTTTATCAGAAACTGAGTCATGGGCGCCACATTCACAATGCAGTCACACCAACATGAAGATGAGGCAAACAAAGCTTGTTGATTACAGAAATGTAGAGTCATTTCTGAGAAGAGGCTGCTTCATCCACCAATCCAAATGCACTGTGACTGTTCAGAGGAACCTTACTTGTTCAACTGGGCTGTCGCTCATCTCCAGTTCATCTCTGATGTCTATATTTGAGAGCTCCTGAGGCAGAAACATACACGTACTATAGCACTTGTTCTGTGTATTTTCTGTCACAATAAAAACAATATATTTTACAGTTACTGTCACAACTGTGATAGCAACTGTACTAACATTTTCTGAAAAATTACCTGGTTGGATACACATTAATACACACATTGACAAAAAGAAGTTAAGCACCCAAACAGAGTAGTGGAAATAAAATGAAGCTGCAAAACTTCATGTGCTATAGGTTATATGACTGTATTGTAATGGTTAGATCAAATGAACTGGCCCTGGGTCATAGAAGACTTCAGAGGCTTCCACGTTTGATCGGGGAATGATCAGAGGACCTGGCTAAACACAGGAAGATCTAAATAAGATGTAGGCAAACCCAGGATGTCAAAGACAGCGTTGTGCCACCATAGTCCCCTGAATCACTATTAGAGTTGACCTGAAGTCATAACCTATGGTGCCTCACACCATGATGCCACTCCAGTGTGTTGCTCCACAATATTGGCAGGACGGGTTCTTTCCCTTCTGGGCTGCCGACCATATACATACAATGGTCATCTGTGGTGTTGTAGAACTGAGATTTATCACTGAACAGGATACGTTTTACACTCTTCATCTGTACATGCCTCCTGGTTACGTCACCACTCTGAACACAGCCGTCTCTGCTCTGGTGTTAACAGCAGCATACACATGAGAGGGTGAAGCCTCTGGCTAATGTCAGTCACTGAGACACAGTGTGGGATGACACGGGTGTTATAAAGACCCCAATGCTTGCATTTCTAATTGTTTAAATACATTTCATAATTGTATTTTATCACATTTACGTTTCAAGAATTTATTAAGCTAACAGTAAACTACTAAACTAACAACTTTAGAAGAATTAGGAAAACGGAATTACATTAATGTTTAGAACAGGGGGTAGGCAAACCTGGTCCTCGAGGGCCACTACCCTGAATGTTTTACTTGTTTACCTGCTCCAACACACCTGATTCAGTGGTTAAATTACTTCTTCATGTTCTGCAGAAGCCTGTTAATCACCCATTGATTCAAATTAGCTGTGTTGGAGCAGAGAAACAAGTAAAACATGCAGGATAGTGACCCTCGAGGACCATGTTTGCCTTCCCCTGGTTTAGAAGATAGTTTCAGAGCTCAGCTGCAGGTATTGCCCCACCTGTTCCATATCTCCCAGAGTGATTGGCTGTGTCTGGTAGCGAATGTTGGCTCTGCGATGGCGTGTATCTCCTCTAGTGCGGGTGACCCTGCTTGGTGGTTTTGCAAGCCGATTAAACAGTGCCATCTTTTCTGCCAGGCTCAGCGTGCAGACATCAGGTTCTTCCTGACTCTGAGTCTTAATCTTTCTGTCCATTGCAGGCACCTGCTTCGAGCCCTGGGCCTCGTGATAAACCTGCATTTGCTCTCGGGCACTGGACTTCTGCTTCAAGGATGCCTGCAGGCTGAGGGGAGGATGACACCCAAAGGACAAGAAGGAAGGAGAAAAGGGAGAATTGTGATGATCTGGGAAGAGGCTTGAGCAAGCAAGCACATGACATGCCATGTCTCAGATAATGGTGCGAATCTGTGTGCATCTAACAAACATTTTACCATGCAGATAAAGATGAAAGTTATACATGCAGGCAGAGAACTAGGCAAAACATTGTGTCATTTCATAATTTAACCACATCTCTAATCACGGAATGGCAAAACAAACAGTGTGCATTAAGATTCTACTTTATTATATAGCAACGGTGTCCAATCCTGGTCCTGGAGGCCAGTATCCTGCATGTTTGAGTTGTTCCTCTGCTCTTCAACAGGTCTTTAAGTTCTGTAGAAGCCTGTTAGTCACTCATTCATTCAAATCAGATGTATCAAAGCAGAGACACATCTCAAACATGCAGGATAGTGACCCTCCAAGACAAAGATTGGACACCACTGTTCTATAGTTTAAAACTCAACTGTAAGCAGACCAGTGGTGAATCAGCAGCACCAGTCAGGATCAAACCAGTTAGTCGAACACTACAGGTCAACTGGAGCATTCATATCCATGCAAACACGTTTGTTGTGTACCTGTAGAGCAGAGCTTTACTGCAAACTAGGGTGTGGCTATCTGCACATGTTTTAGTGGACTGATCGGTCATTTGTGGCACATGAGAGGGGACGCTACAGGAATGAAGCCCAGGGAGAGCATCATACACACACAGGTGGCGTGGCAGAGAGAATAACACAAGGGACAGAAGGAAGAAACATGACTGTCAGGTGATCTAGAAAAGGGATAACTAAAGTTAGGGCAGGTTGAGGTACAGATGAACAATGTTCGGAAAGATGGCATTAGGTGCAAAACTAAATTGACAAAGAAACTCAGACAGAAATAAAATGATAAACTTTGAAGTGGACAGGTGAAAATTAGCTAAGAGTTTGACAGAGTGACATTAGGTTGCTTCAGTATGTCAGAATATTCATCCACTCCTAGTGGTTAGCCATGGAGAGATTGTTTACACCCATTTATAAATTCAACCCAGAAAATGGAATTGAATTGAATTGTTTTTGTTATACTCGAAGCATTAACAATTAGATGAGATTATTGGACACAATTTTAAGCCTAAACCATCTGCCTTTTAAAAGCCTTTAAATTTTTAGGAAAACTTTGACCTTATTTACACCACACTGGATATTTTTAAAAACATTTTTTTTTGTTTATGAAAGATCTGTTAATACATGCCTGTAGTTGGCGTTAGTCACAAATTTTACCAACCTTTTTTTTCTTCATTTAGAGGGCACATTAATCATTGACATAAAAGGAACAGTGCAAATTTTGTTTATCACTATATGAATAGGATCAGGACGAAGTGAGACAAATGTCGGAAAATGAGTAAAACTAAAAATGGCTCCATTGTTGTTTTGGTTTCTAATGCACAATTTGGTATCCACCAAATAGGCTTTTGTGTTGCTTCTGAAAAGCTACATCTGTTGAGTCCAAATGGATGATCCACCAAAAACAGTTTTAATAAATCTCAACTTCGAAAAACATTTTCAAAAATCTCAGTTTTTCCTACATAAAACTGAAAGGGCTAAATGCCAAAAGGTCTAAACAAAAGAGAAAATTCCTTTTTTAAAATATATATATTCAGTGCAGATGAGACGTTGAATGCTCTATCACTCTTATGTACTTAAGTGTTTGGAATTTTCATTAAATGCTGCTTGATGTCCTGTTAAGGTAGTTTGGCTTTGATCTAAGCACCCATCAAGACTCACGTGGCTGCTATGACAACTTCCTCAGTGGTGACCGGCTGAGTTCTAGATCGGTCGTGTGTCCGTCTTAATCTCCTGTCCACTGCTGCATTCCTGGATTGTGGCTTATGAACTTCACCATCAAAGCTCTTCTCTAGTTCCTGGATATTGGGGCAAACATAAGAGATATTGAAAATTAATTATTTTTACATTAACGCCTGTAGGATATAGAAACTACAGAGAAGGTTTGTGTTCATTATTGAATATATGAGGTCAAATCTGCTCCAATTAAATGCTGGTTTTAATGAAATGCTTCATATACTTCATAATTGTAGCTCTAAATTCACAAAGTAATAAGCAAGAAATCTAACGAGATAGTGTCAACGTTTGAGTCTTTAAATGGAGGCAGACATTTTTTTAGCTCCACGTGGAAACACAATGTATTTGGAGAAAAAAACCAAAAACAATCTGAACCTCACCCTGAAGAGAGCGCGCTTGGCTGCAACACTCAGTTTGGCTCGTTCATCTAGCTTCTCTTCATCAGCTACAGAAAGTGAAGAAAAACAGTATTGCATTTTTCTGATAATCTATCTCTTCTTCAGAAAAATAAACATAATACAATATCTTAAAATCCCACAACAAATTGATCTTTAATTAATCTCCTTCAAAACACTATCTAAAATGAGCGACCTAGCATTTCTTCAAAGAACCTTTCATGCCAGAGTTTTAAACAATTCATCCTATGACAAAGGATGAAGTTATAGACATTTTGGTCAAACGTTCCAAACGGTGTTACGCATCTCAAAGATCTTGCAAGATATGTAAGCTCCTAAGCTACAAGTTAAGAATGGCACTCAAATGCACTCATACACGCATGCAAAACCATTATCCTAGCTTCACTGTCAACAGTGGGTGATATCAAACTTTTTACTGGAAGCACAGAGAAGACTGAGAAACTATGCAGGTGTGTGTTTAAGTGTGTGCACACACACACAAATACACAGACTCTGCAAAACACATGACATCATCAAACAACTATTTCCTCTGACTTTGCTGTGCTCAACTCCACAGAATTCTTGTCAGTAAAATGTGTTTATAGGAAACAGATGACCTGCTAGTGCCCTCATTGGAGTTTTTTTTAACTCTAAACTATTTATTGCTCACTACAGAAGGTGAAGCTGTAATGTTTTTGTCTGTGTGCTTAGGTTTGTGTTTGCAAAATATCTCAGACAACCAAATAGAATTTGATGAAACTTTCAGGAAATAATCATTGAATGTACATCTACAAGCTAACATTTGGAGTCGCCACAATTAATTGACATTAGCAAACACAAAAATGGCTATAACTCAGTCAATTTTACAAATATAGGTAAAATTTGATGTGGTAGTGGCTCAATGATATCTTTAACACATACTAAATGCTAACAATCTTCTACAATTTTGTGATATCTCTTGAGAATGTGCATATCATATAAAAGGTTTCAC
>JAOXNZ010000098.1:4110656-4120981 GCA_028566095.1 Kryptolebias brasiliensis | reverse complement strand
TCTCGGCTGGCCTGGGAACGCCTTGGGATTCCCCCGTAGGAGCTGGCCCAAGTGGCTGGGGAGAGGGAAGTCTGGGTCTCACTGCTTAGGCTGCTGCCCCCGCGACCCAATCCCGGATAAGCGGAAGAAGATAGATCGATGGATGGAGATATTTGAAAGTCATTGCATTCTGTTTTTATTTACTTTTTAAATCCCAGCTTTTTCATAATTGGGGTTGTAGATTCTGTAAGTTTGAACAGTGTGTGTCTCTTGCCTCTTTCAACTTTGTGCAATATCAGTATTGTCCATTTCAAGACCCACAAACAGTTTTTTTCATTTTAAATATTTATCATCTTTAGCACAAATACATTTTACAGTTGTTTAAAAGATTTTGTCTCTCAAATATCTAAACTTTGGACAGAGGCTCAAAGCCTGTTTACACATGAACAAGCTCCTGGAAACATTATAGATGTTTTGATGATGATTGTTAAAATGTTATACTTTTACATGGTATTGCCGTGATGGCAGTCGCTGTTTAGACAAGATGACAAAAAACGTTGAATCTGCTGTAGTTTCAATGCCAGGCCACTAGCTAGCGCAAGAGAAAAAAAACTAATGTCTGTAATTTTCACACCAATTAGTTTTCACACCAATACCAAGAGTTTTCAAAAACTTCCACTCTGAGACCTGGATTTAAGAAGGTGTCAGAGAAAACAGTCACTGTTGTTGTGTACACAAACTGCAATAGAAACGTTCCAGTTTCACTTAAAAATAACATTGTCTAAACAGGGCCTCAGAAAAGAAATATTAAAATGTTGGTGCAGCACGAGTGAACCACAAGTTTTAGCAGGTGATGTGAAATGTTTGTCTCTTCAAGCTGTGCATGTCCAAAATAAAATAAACTTTAAACATTTCAGCACCTTTTGTGGAGTTCTGCTTCGCCTACATCTTCCCCAGCATCTTGGCCAACTTGAAAATGTTATTCTGCAGATTTCTAATTGTACACATCTCAGTTGGAAACATTATCATCCCTCCTCTAGAAAGCCAAAATGTCTTGTCTCCCTTCTGATTTTAAACTCAAGTGAAAAGGGCAAAATCAAAAGTGAAGAT
Source organism: Kryptolebias brasiliensis (assembly GCA_028566095.1). NCBI lineage: Eukaryota > Metazoa > Chordata > Actinopteri > Cyprinodontiformes > Rivulidae > Kryptolebias > Kryptolebias brasiliensis. The sequence continues at coordinate 4,119,892 of JAOXNZ010000098.1, read as the reverse complement.
TCCCAAGTGTCTGATCAGATTTTAGGAAAAAGCCATTAAAATGATTTATTTGTATTCTGATCACAACTTAAACTCTCAGTCATATTGTTTTATGTTCTCATAAACCTTGAAATGACAAAGGGAAATTAAAGGCCATAGTGTATCGCCCACCACCTTTTATGCTAGAGTTTTGGACTGAGATAGCTGTTTTGGTCAAACCTTAAAAATCACATTAGGAGATGTTCCACTTAGGGTATGTGTTGTGAATGACTCCAAGCTTCTACCACACCAAACCTTAGCTCATTATGTGTCAAATTAGCCATGTTTGTGTTTAGTTGCCTGTCGTGGCCATCATGTAAAGTTAATGAGTTGTAAATGTACATCCAATGATTACTAGTTGAAAGTTTTATTAAAATACACCCAGAGATTTTGCTAACAGACAAGCAGGGTTGACTACAAATAGGTAATAGCAAAACTTTAAAAATCTTGGGCAATCTATTAGTGCTCAAAATATGTTGGGGATCAGTCTGAACTATCACATCAAATTTAGCTCACTATCTGTAAAATTGTCTCGGTTACAGCTATTTTTACATTTTCTAAGTTCAGTTGGTGATGGCAGCCATCTTGTAATGATTGACTCCAAAAGGTAATCAGTTGTAGATGTACATCCAATGATTAGTTTCTGAAAGTTTCAATAAAAGCCATCCAGTGGTTAATTAGATATTATGGTAACACACAGACACACAAAGAGACACAAACAAATACATTATCGCCTGCCTTTGCCTTTTGGTGGCAGGAGATAATGAAGGTAAGGAGTGGAGGTGAGCGGTAAAATGATGATGAGGATGGATACTAATCACTAATCCTTATCGTCATCCTTTTTTGTCCCCATTTCCTCAAGCCGGTTTTATTAGGACACCTGAGGATTTGTATCTGTGCCAGCGTCCAACGTCACCTCTGACCTTTTATCCATGCTGCCCCCCAACCCCCTCAGTGTGGTAAAGAGAGGAGACTGTTTTTTCCTCTCTGTTCCAGTGTCCCACCCCCTCCTGCCTTTGTATGTTGAAGTAGAGACAATAGCAGTAATTGATCCAGAATCACTCTGTCCTCAGAGGTGGGTGATGTAAGAGGTCAAATCTGACAGAGATTTGACTAAACCCCCAAGAAGAATGCATGTGTCGTGTGTGTGTGTAATCTGACCTGTCTCCCCCCACCCACCATGACCTCAGGACGAAGAACAGGTTGAGCCCCATCTTTCTGTGCCAGATGGCTCCACATTGACAAATCAATTAGACCCCATCTCATCACCAGGGGGACCTGCGGAGGGGGGGTTAAACGTTAAACCCGCTTGCCCCTGCCCCCACCACCATGAGCTCCTTGGCCAATCTCTCTCCCATGTTCCCCAACCTTAATCATCACCCTGATCCCCAGAAAGCCTTGCATGGGAAAACGGGGGAATGGGGGGTGAGAAGGCCAGGAAAGAAAAGATAAAACAAAGAGGCTGGCAGCACATGAATCACTTAGCATCAATATGGATGACTTCCATGCAAATACAGAGAAACCAGAGAGAAACTGTGGCAAAATCTTGATTTAGGCAGTGTCTGTGTGTGTGCATGTGTGCGTGCATATGTGTCTGTGTGTTCAGAAGCTCAGTGAGAGTTGATTTGCCTCGTGTTGGAAAGCCAGGCATCTCTCTGGTTGTTTTTCCTTCTCTAGTGTGGAGGTGGGAGATGAGGAGAAAGACGAGGCGGAAGAGGAGGAGGGAGGATGGACGTTTGGGGAAGTTAATCCACTGAGATTAAGCAGTGCAGCCTGAAGCAGGAAAGCATCTGGGTCGTGAAGCAGAAGACAAATCCATGTTCTTCACTACACCCTAGTGGTAAAGGATTGACACTGCTCGAAGAGGGATGAACCAAACCTGAACCCAAAGACATCCATCCATTCATTCATTTTCTTTACTCGCTTTTTCCATTCCTGGGTCGTGGGGAGCCGGTACCTATCTCCAGCAGTCACTGTGCGCGAGGCGGAGGACACCCTGGACAGGTCACAAGTCCATCATAGGGCCACATAGAGACAAACGAGACAAATACAGTGCACTGATATTTGGAAGCACACACACACTTAGTGTACTGAATAAGTTTTCATACCCCTTGAACCTTTTCACATTTTGTCATGTTGCAATGATAAACTTCAAAGTATTTTCTGTAGACTAACACAAGGTAGTGCATAACTTTGACTTGGAAGGAAAATGTTATTTGATTTTCAACATTTTTTAACAGATAAAATTCTGAAAAGTATAGCATTAATTTGTTTTCACCCCCCGACTAAATCTGCAGAATCACCTTTCATTACAGTTCTAGCTGCAAGTCTTTTGGGGTTTGTTTCTACCAGCTTTGCACATCTCGAACCTGACCCGCTTTCCTGTTCCTGCTGAAGAAAAGCATCCCCACAGCATGATGCTGCCACCATCATGTTTAACAGTGGGAATGGTGTGTTGTAGAAGTTTGAATTTTGAACAAGTTTAGTTTTGATCTGAGATGAGCAATGCACCTTCTTCCACATGTTTATTACATTTACTACATGGCTTGTAGCAAACTCCAAACAGGATTTCTTCTGGCTTTCCTTCAACAATGGCTCTCTTCTTGTCACTCTTCCATGAAGCCCAGATTTCTGAAGTGTACAACTAATAATTTAGCTGTGGATCTCTGCAGCTCCTCCAGAGTTACCATGAGCCTCTTGGCTGCTTCTCAGATTAATGCTCTCCTTGCTCAGTCAGTTTAGGTGGACAGCCATATTTCAGTAGCAGTTGTACCAGACTCTTTCCATTTTCAGATGGTGGATTGAACAGTGATGTTCAAAACTTGGGATATTGTTTTATATCTTAACCCTGCTTTAAACTTCTTAGCAACATTACCCCTGACCTGTCTAGTGTGTTCCATGGTCTTCATGATTCTGTTTGATTTCTAATGTTCTGTAACAAACCTCTGAAGCTTTCACAGAACAGCTGGATTTATACTAAGGTTAAATTACACACAGCTTACTAGGGTTCTAACAAGATTAAAACATCAAAAAAACTTCTTGTTGAGTTGAAAACTACCTCATGAACCAAAAAAAAAACCCCTGTCTCATGACTGTCTGGTGAAGTTTTACTGAAGATGTCTCCACCACTGTTTCCGTGGCAGCAATTTCAACAAACATGTCATGTATTAGGGCCAGCGCGTCACATCTCAGGCTCTTCTAGCGTCGATGCCTTCAGGGAACTTTGTGCTGGGAGGAAGAGTCTGTCGCCACACACTTGTTTTAAAAACAGAACAGACTTGATGCTAAGATCACACGGGAATTTGTCGACTTTGAAGCTAAGAAAATAAAGTCTGAACCCCTCGTTTCTCCTTTTCAGTTGAGCGGAAAAGAGTCAAAGTTTGAGGTTTATTTTATCACATTATTTTTTGTGTTTTCTACAGAAGAGTATTAGGACTGTAGAAAAAAAAAATATATATATTTTCAGAGTTCTTACATTATTCTCAGAATTCATTTTTTCTCAAAATTCTGAAACTAAAGTTAGAATTCTTAGAAAAAAGTCAAAATTTTGAAAAAAATAAAACTTTTTTCACTGAGGCTCTAATCCTCTACCGCAATTTTCTTCTGAAATTTTAATGTGATAAAATGCTTTCTCATAATTCAGTAATTCATTTGAGATTGTGGCATAGTGTTTTATCCCCAAAATAATAATAATAATAATAAGTGTCTTGTTACACCCCTACTATTTAGTTGATCTGAAGGTTAAATTTTATTTGAGAAATCTCATAGTTAAACAGAAAGAGACTCAGTGTGGATGCATTGTCTCGCAGGGCAAACATCCTGGCCACCTTAGGACCTCCAGATAGATGAGTAGAAGCTGATAGGGATGAAGAATGGACACAATCAGAAGGTATGGACTGAACTGTGTACTGGATTGAACCGCATGGAGATAGATGTGAACCAGACAATGTGGACTGGACCTGCTCTGTAACCCTGTGAAGTATCTTCCGTGAAGGTGGGCCGACCTAAAAGAAGCTGAGTTAAACGAAAGGGATGTAAAGGGTTTAGGAGGACGAGAGGGATGATAAAGGGGTAGGGATGAAGGATGAGGTGGAAGGATGATAGAAGTAAAAACTGATGAGGGGAAGGGAGGGTGTGTGCTGAGAGAATGACACAAACTGAGCTGGAAGGTGAGCTGACTATAAGAAGGCTGGTCAGGTGATTGTAGTAGTTGAGGCATTGCCCTATTCCTGAACCAAAGTTAACATATCAACTACATATTACGGGGAGCCCACTACATTCTTAACACACACCTGTAAATCTCATGAAGCACCCCTGCAAAGACCATCTACATTCTGGCAGATTTTTTATATTGTACCAGGGTAGTCATCCAGTGTGAAGGGAGCCTAACTGCACTCATTTCAAGTGACATCTGCAGCTTCATAATTTGTTAATGTTTTATGGACATAGATTCATGAATACGTCAGAGAAGAGCTGAGGATCTGACTCTCATCTTCATCCTGAATTCCTGAAGTTTACATGTTAGGAGGGGTCTGTGGAGGTGATAGAGAGATGAGTGGGTGCCCTACTGGCTCAGCTCAATCCCCACATCCCTTTACTCATCCCATCTGGGGGCAGCGAGGAGAAAGTAGGAGAGAGCAGAAGCTGAGACCCCTGGGGAGAGATTAGCACTGACAGCACAACAAAGAAGAATGATGCCAGGGGCCTCCAGCTCTTCGACAAATTCAAATGTAATGTATGGCTTTAACTGCGCCAAAGGAGGATCAACATAATATATGATCGACCCACTTTGCGGTGCACTCTGTTGGCAGTGATGTAAAAGCGATTTATGCCCGTAAAAATGTGCAGGCTAATTAAGTAAGACGTTGGCACGGGAGCAAATCCAATAGGCTTATGAGAGAGCTGGCAAACTAGTGTGGCCTTCGCTTTGGAAGATATAACCTGTGAAGGATAGAAGAAAACTTTAGCTGGATTTCCATCAGAAGCACACACGGACAGATCAAACAGAGGTGTCTCATGTATGAGGCTGTTGATCCTTTAATTGAATTCTTGTTTGTGGCAGTGTCAGGGGTCCAGAGCCTGTGTAATTACGCAAGGCCTTTCCACCAATCAGACAGCTGTGGATGAAATGTCCTAATTACAGCCTCAGAGGAAACCGGCTGCAGCAGGGGAATACATGCACTGTTAGCTAACTGATTCTAGAGCCAACAGTGTTAATGAGACAGAGGGAGCCACCAAACAACTACCCCCCACCCCCCACTCACACATGCACACACCCCACCTCACTTCTCCCGTTAATCAGAGCACCTAGCTCTTCCTTTGTCTCACCAAAGGTACTTATCCACCTCACATCTTCATCCAGGCAGGAGATCACCTCACTGATGCTCTTATTCCTCCAAAAACACCTCAGTTTGCAAAATTAAAGAAACCCACTGAACATTTTCCCAGTGTAATCATCACCAATCCCGTACAAGCACTAACAGATAATCACAAGGTTTCCATGGGGGAGTGATCTGCCCATTTCTCTAATGATTGGCAGAGCAGCACTGTGTCACTCAAATACAGAGGTCCTAAACTCTGCGTCACCCTGACTTGTAATCAGACATCTAATGCTAATATTTGGCTTGAGAAGATGTTTTAAACTACCAAAGTTCTACTTTGTCTCTGAATATAGAATCACATATCGTTTGTCTCACTCTGTGTAGTTAATTTCCCCAGACTCCCACAGCGACTCCAGCAGGTAAACCTTAGAAAGGTGCATCATGATGCCTCATCTCTCATCTCTATTTTTTAAATAAAGGCTTTGAATTGCTTCAAGGAATCCTGACGCCTTTTATGCCAAGATCATCTTTTGTTGAGAAATGATGCAGCTGTAGCCATTTAGATAAACCTTCTTAAAAACTATCTGCAATCTTATGTTATGAGAGCTCACGCACAGAGTATGTGTTGTGAATGACCTTCAACTACTTTCATACCAGATTTTAGCTTAATATCTGTAACATTGAGTTATAGCCATTTTTGTGTTAGCTAAGGTTGATTAGCTGTGGTAGCCAATTTTAATTGGATTGACTCCAAAAGTTAGTCAGTTGTAGTCTAATGATTACTTTCTGAAAGTTTAAAGAAAAATTGAGTGGCTCATGAGGTATTTTGCTAACAGACAAGCAGTGTTGAGTCTTACAGTTAATGTTAAAGTTTTAAACAAATATCTTGTGCAATGAGTAGCACTTGGAGTACGTGTTGTGAATGACTCTTCGCTTCTACCACACCAAATTTTGACACTAAACTATAAGCACTCGGAGAGCATAAACCTCTGTCAAGGCCATAGAGTCATTAAAAAAAAATGTAGGATTAGAATTGTGATCTGGATCACCACCAAACCTAATCACTTGTTTGTTGTGACAACACCATACTTTTCTGAAAATTGCATCAAAATCTCTTCATTAGTTTTGAAGTAATCTTGCTAACAGACTGACAAACAAAACAACCAACACCACTGAAAACATAACCCCCTCGGAGGAGGTAAGAACTGACTGAATTATACCAATTCAGTTTTAGATGTACATCCAATGCTTGTTTCCTAAATGTTGCATTAAAACCTGTCCAGTGGTTCATTAGATACTTTGCTAACAGACAGACACTGAAACACACATGCAGACACAGGTAAAAACATAATCGTCCACCTTCGTCTTACAGCAGCAGGCGATGAAGACTCATTTCAGAGGAGGTGTTGTAGGTGAGAAAGAGGAAGCTGGCTCAGACTACTGAGGTGTGTCTCTGCTGCCACAGCAGGTGTAACTGTCCGAGGGTAAATAAATAGATATCCTGGAGAAGGGCCATTATCCGTCACGGAATGCTGATACAGTCTTGCCTTGTATTTATTGCCTACTTAATGGACTTGATTGTATTACTGAAGGTAAGAAGAGAGAAAAAAAATCATAGCCTGCTAGAAGGTGCTTTCAGCCTCCTGCAATTACCTTATGTAAATCCTGGCCCGGAATGTTGATCCACTGCTATTTAAAATGCATTGAATTTCCATGGAAAATGATCCACTCCGGCTGCCTGAAGCTCATTAATAACGACGACGATCTGGGCTGACATTTAGAATACTTACACGCTTGCTTAGCATCGCCATGCATGCAGGAACACAGCCCTGAGCCTTGCGCCACAGCTATGACAGCACATTTAGAAAAAAAAATGGCTTTGAAAAGCAAAGTCTGACAAAATGAGTCTGTCCTGCAACAGGAAATTGTTCTTACTCTCATACATGATGTGATGTTTGCAAACCTATGTGAAATCTTTGATCTTGTGAGGAGGAGAGCGCAGGAATCATGCAGATCTCTGAATGATGGCATAAGTGATTTTAAAGGTTAGTCTTGTCATTTTTTAATTCATTTTCTGTCGATTAGTTATCAGTAGTTAGTACCTTATCAGCTGGGACATTAGTTGTAGATATTGTAGTATGGAGAAAGAGTCAGAAGTTTTTGTTTAGTGAGGCTAATGCCTTCACTGATGAGGTCTGTAAAAAGTTACAACAAAGACTGTACTTCCTTAGCAAGCTAAACCACTTTGAGGTGCGCAGCAAGGTAATGATAATCTTTTTCAACTCAATCGTTGAATCAGTTTCACCTTCACTTTTATTACCTGGATTAACAGCTTTAGTAAAGATGCCAGTAAAATAACTGGTAATTACCTGATCTATCCCAAACGTTTTCTAAGTGAGTCACATCTAGGGTTCTCAGTTCATTATTCACATTAGTAACCTTAACCAAAAAAAATCCTTGACAAAACTCTGAAGAGCACCAATGCAGCCACTGCACAAAACCCCAACACAACCCTGCAACAATCCAAACCAAGAAAAACTACCCACCTGCATCTCGAGTCATGAACAGCATGAGAAGTGCAGTGAGAACCAAGAAATAAAAAGAAAAAGAAACTGTCTACCAGGGCAACCACACACCTGCGTCCGCCACCCCCTGACCACCAAGCCAACAAGAGGCAGACAAAAACACAGACAAGAAGACAAGCTCCAGAAAGTCAGATACCCAGAACCCCCGATGTTTTTCAACATTTGTTTCTCATAAGGTCCCATCACAGCATTTCAGTCAAGTTGAGGTCTGGACTTTGACTGGACTGTTGCAGCAACTTAATTATTTTCTTTTTCAGTCATTTCAGTGTAGATTAGCTGCTGTGTTTGAGATCATTGTCCTGTTGCAACATGACCCAGTTTGGTCCAAGCTTCATCTGTCAGACAGATGGCCTCACATTTTAATCTACAATCCTTTGTTCAACATAGGTGTTCATGGTCAGCTCAATGGCTAGAAGGTGCTCAGGTCCTGTGGCTGTAAACAAGCCACGGAAAAAAATATTTTCAATGGGGCACCATCACTTTTGTCAAGACCAGTTTCATTAGTTTGTTTTTTAAATTAAAAATCATCAAAAGGAATGACTGATGTTCATTAGCTGATTTTTAGCTTTTATTATTATTATTATTATTACATTGTGTTTTTTTTTTTTTTTTTTTAAAGGTAAAAACAAATTTATCCATGTCTGTATGTCCTATGAAAGAAGCTTTTCCATTTTGGTTTTTTATTTTTAGTTCCATACCCAAAGTGCCAACAAATCACACTATATGTAGCATGAGATTGTGACTAATACTGTTTGCAAAGTTGAAACTGAAATAGCTTTAGCTTCATTGTTTTTCATCATAAGATAATCTTACTCTAAAACTCAGAAAAGTTAGCAGGCGATTTGCAGTTATTCAATGAATGTTAGGCCTTTTATCTGAATCTGTATCAGAAACAAGTAATCTCTTATAATCATCAGCCCCTTCACCAATCTGGTCACTGAGCTGCAGCGTCTAAAGCTTTTTACTATAAAGTGGCAATGCCTTCTACATTTACTCCTCAAGTCACTTTGTCTGACAGAAGACCTGCAGATGAAGCAAGGTGGTGGTGGTGACAGGGGTGTGGGTGGGGTTGCTGCAGCAGATCTACAAATCTTTTATGCACCATAATGGCTTGCTCACATTACCTGTCCACACCTCAGCTTCAATGGAGCAGGACAAGCTGACGCTGAGCAGGTCTGGACTTTATCCCCCTCCCAATAAATAAATAAAATTTAATTAGGGTGGCACAGTGATGTAGAAGGTTGCCTGGGGCCTTTCTGGGTGGAGTTTACATGTTCTCCCTGTGCACACGTGGGTTTACTCCGGGTACTCC
>JAOXNZ010000098.1:3798145-3811913 GCA_028566095.1 Kryptolebias brasiliensis | reverse complement strand
CCTCACGGCATGACCAGCCCTCTGCCAATGAAACCCTGTTACTCTGGAATGTAAGATCAATGGTGTTTGTCTGTTGGGTGAGGTAGGCGTGTAACTAATATCTCTCTAAGGTAAACAAAACAGAAGTTTAATATCCTGAGAAGTCATGTTGAATAAATCCTCAGAACAAAAACCCTGCCCTGTCTTTTCCTCAGAAACACAACCCAATTACACTAAAAGTACCAACAATACTACTATTAAATATAATCAGTAAAAGATCAAGAATATGTTTCAACATGTATGTGCACAACCACATATGCTAATGCTGACTAGTTACCTAGGTTAAATATAATGTTACTCTTTTTTTCTCAGTACTTTGTTTTCCTGGGGCAGGGTAACCTCAAGTAACCTTCAGAGCATACACACCTGACCTTGTCAGGGACTCTGTTTGAATTATTCATGCCTGGTCTGCACCATCACAACGTAGATGCAACCAGCATTTTCTATGATTACATACAAATTAGACAATTCCTCAAATACCTTCAGCCAGCTATCTGTGCTCAGTGGGTTTGCTGTCTTGCTTTGCATGTTATGAGTTCAGCATCCAACCACACCATACTTTCCTTTGAATAGCAATAGCATCACAGTGCCTAAAGATTTTATCCCACAATGTAAATGAACTTGCAGTGGACTCTCCTGCTCTTTTTATGGCTCTTGTTCTTGTTTTTTTACTTCCACTTTTAATCACTTGTCATGCGTCAGGTTCTTTTTTGGAGGAATGTCGCATGTGGTTTTATCATTTTCATCACCAGTATCATCCCCTTCATCTCTCCACAGAATATTGGCCTTTAAAGGACATTGTACCAATATAACCTTCTGTCTGTCTTTCAAGGACTTCTTACAGAAAATAGTCACCATTATAGTCTTTCCTTGGAAATTATTACACACCTAAACTCTAAATTACTTCTTAGTCAATTGAAAAAAAAGATTAATTTGGTATATTTTTAATACATTCAATACATTTGTACTGTTTCAGTATTTTTTCACAGCAATCCAGTTTCTAATACAGTCAATATATTTGTGCTTTCCGTGTCTTTTTTTCTTTCTTTTTTATAACAATCCAGTACATATTCTGTTACAGAGTAAACATCTTGTTCTCAGTATAATGACTTATTCAGAACACTGTCAGGATCTTATCGAAACTTATCTCTATTTAAAATTATGCTCTCATTAGCGCATGCCTCTGCTGTTTTCATCTTGTCCTTGAAATTCTGACCTGTTAATGTTCTTGAAATTATGGCTCTTTACAGCCCTTCACCTGTGCTTTTGCTTACTTGGCTTCTTCTATACACAAATCTCTAGCTTGCCTCTAAATTTGGATTACATTAGATAAACTATATAGTGTCCAACTTTCAATGTCTTTTCAAGGGTAACATCTGAAGAACATCAGATGGGCTATGCAGAACTGGACTTTCAACAATTTGGGCTCATCTTAGACCACATCAGATGTCCTAAATAAAGTTCCGTTTTCAGCATCCTTATCTGGGCTTAACACTAATGACTGGCCAGTCTGAAATAGCCATAAAAAGTGCACATGGATGACCTGTGTGGGGAAGGATTTTCCTGTGACTGTTTTCTTTCTGTTTGTCTCTCTATTTTGCCCCCTAGGTGTGGGAATTCATGGTCAGTGCTACTCCACGTGGAGCTGTGTAGAATTTCCTGGAGTTCATAACTTCTCACTTATGCCCATGGAGCAGTGTTGCAGCACCCAGTGGGGACTGAGCTGGAGGAATGCCTCTGACCGTACCTGTTTGACTTGCACCTACACTCTCCTACCAGGTGTTAGAACATGTGCATACTGCTTATGGAACAGCCTATCGCAACATAAATGTGTGACTTGATATCTTATTTAATAACATTTCACTGAGAAATCAGCAGCTACTTACCGGATCAAATACTGATATGACAACAGGTTATGAGGGATATCCTACATGCATTATTTTTCTGGCCCCTGTCCAGACTCCCAGTCTTCTCCTTTGGTGCGAAGTGGTTTACTGGGTACTGCAAGGATCCCTCAGGGATCAGGCACCTGCATGTCCTGGGGTGGAGCCCACTATCGCACTTTTGACAGGAAGCACTTCCACTTCCAGGGCAGCTGCACATACCTCCTGGCCTCATCTACTGATGGCACCTGGGCAGTCTACATCAGTAAAGTATGCAACCAGAGAGGAAACTGTAGCAAGGTGATCTTTCTCATTCTTAGCTATATTATTGCAGTAATTATTTTATGTGAACAATGGTGTTATTATTAGGAAGCTTACCGGGATTCCAGAGGCAGTCACTGATCAGTTTTATTAAGATTTGCTAATGTTTAATGCAAAAACCTGCGTGCTTGCATGGTAATGTGTCTGTGATTCTCTGTTTCAGGCTCTGAAGATGATGATGGGCCTAGATTTGGTTTCAATTTCTCACAGAAACTTAACCCTGAACAATCTCCCTGTTCCAAATGGAGAGCCACTGTTTCAAAATGGTATTGGTATAACTATTTTTAGCTCTTAGTAAAACTACATATGAGTCTTTGTTCTTCTTTGACATTATTAGGCAAGCAATGTGAAACAACAATAAAATAATATATATTTATTTTAAACCAGTGATATATAGATTCTACTGAACTAAAATAATCAACTAGAAAAATTTTTTTGAAGCTCAGCGTTTGGAAGTATTATTTATTGGTGACGGAGAACACAATAATCTTTAAAGAAGATTGCCAGGTTGCCATGGATTTTTTGGTCATGTTGAAAATTTTGTAGCATGAATGTTGCACTTTAAAAATTCCACATATATACCTCAGTAATTAAAATTATGTGGCAGTAACCAAATGCTATGCTATGTTAACACTGTCTGCACTGACACAGTATTGTGGCCCTTTTTTGACACAAGCATTGCCATTGCTTTTTGTTTGTAGTGGTCTTGTTAGAACTGTGTATTAGTAGTGTTCTTTTGTCCTTTTCCTTGACATGCATAGAATAAATACTGTCTTATTCACAATATCACATGGTTGCTGCTGCATACCTATTGTGTTGCTAGACTCCAACAACACTATATGATGTTGTAAGAGAACCAACATCTACTGTGTTTTTTTGGTGCCAGTTGGGTACTGTGTCTAGTAACATGATGTGTAGGACCAACATTTTTAATTGTCATTCATTCCATAAACATTTACCTGGAAGTAATTAATTTGCAAGTTTATATTGTGGGTTTGGTTTGGACTTTACTTGACAAAGAAACAAACATAAGACAAATTGCAAGACTGAAATATTCCAGAGTAGCCCAGCAGAGAGCAACTACTAAAAAGAAGGAGACCAGAGGATGGTGGATTAGACTATGGCTAGATGCTGACAGAAGACTGACAATCAGACCTTACCACAGGGTTATGAAAGAACAGACAAAAAGATATGCCACAGCAACGCCATATGTAAGAACAAAATGTCACACCAACAAAGCAACAAGATGGTTACGTCATGGCAACATAGCATATGGCATGCTTATGTCATATTAAGCTGTATCTTTTCAACTCTTCAGTCCAATACATACAAAATATATGTAACAGGAATGCAACATGAACATTACACTACGTCACAAAACAGGCTTTTTAAAAAATATTCTTAATTTCTTCACGTTGACCCACATAAAAATAATTTTAAAATACACCAACATATGTGGCAAGATACAAAACAGTAGGACAGAAGCCTAAAACTATCTGGTGCTTTCTAGATTTCATTGAGTCACCCTTAGTTCCACAAATTCTCAGGTTTTTCACATGTACAATAACTACAATAAAACCATTTCTTGAATGTCTTTAATTAAATCAAACTTATCACAACCCTTTCATGTTTTTGCAGGAGTTAGTGTCTATTGGCTTGGGGACTTTGTGTTTGTGGAGAGTGGCCTGGGAATGAGGGTAAAATTTGACCTTGTCAACACAGTGTATGTGACTGTCACTGCTGAACACCTTGGAGCCACCAGGGGGCTGTGTGGAGATTATAACAACAATGCCAATGGTGAGAACACACATAAACATGCTTATTCACTATGTTTTAAGTTCTGAGCTGTTTTACAATTGGTTTTGATATAATTTTGAACCTTTTTTGTAATTCACAAGTAAACTTTTTTTGTATCCGGTTACCATAGATGATTTCACAATGATGACTGGAATCGTTTCTCCATATGCTGCCAGTTTCGGCAACTCATGGAAGGTTCCGGACCAGCAAAGTGAAGTACTGTACTGCACTTATTAAATTTTACTACTCTTTTATTGTCATAGGTTATATGACAACTTTCCTTTTTTTTACTTTCTATATCTTTGCTTTCTATGAGTTCTTTCTAAAGGTAATCAAATTATTATTATGCTGTTGTTATAAGATACACATGTTTCAGCTATCAATATAAATCACAGCAAACTATCTGGTTGAAGGAGATGAATAGGTTCTGCACTCATATTTGATGCAAATGCTGAATTCTGTTTTACTTCTCCAATATTTTCTTTAACTTTCTATATAAGAGGGGCACTCAATAATTTAAATTTTTCTCCATCAGGGTTGCAGTGATGCAGCTGAGCTTGGTCCCAGCTGTGATGTCACAGGAGATCCCACTCTACTCAGAATGGCAAAATCAGTGTGTCATCAGCTACTGGGAGATCCCTTCATACACTGCCATATCCGGGTCAGAAACTGCTGACACTTAAAATATAACATTTTATACCAAACTATAAACTCATGCCATGGTCTGTATTGAGGAATTGTTCACAGTGGTGTTAACTAAAGTTACTTAAATACTTTATTAAGACTATAATTCATGGAATACGTTTTACATATTTGACAGTGTTTTTGTAATATGACATTGCATAATCAGAATAATATAATCAAAATACAAGTACATGTTTTACAATTCAGTATGTAATAATAATAATAATAATAATAATGGCATGGTGGAGCAGTGGTTAGAGCTGTTGCCTCCAAGCAAGAAGGTTTCAGGATCACCTTTATGGGTGGAGTTTGCATGTTCTCCCCCTGCATGTGTGGGTTTCCTCCCACAGACCAAAGAAATGCATTTTAGGTTAATTGTCCGTAGGTGTGAGTGAGGGTGTGAATGGTTGTTTGTCTCTATGTGGCCCTGTGATGGACAGGAGACCTGTTCAGGGTATGCCCTGCCGCTCACACAGTGACTGCTGGAGATAGACACTAGCTCCCCATGGCCTGGACAACAGAAGAAAAAGATAAATGGATGGATAATAATAATGGCAATGACTTGTAGCAATGAACTGTGTTCACTGACAATGATTTTCTGAAGTGTTCCTGAGCCCATGTGGTAATATCCGTTACAGAATGATGTCGGTTTTGAATGCAGTGCTGCTTGAGGGATCGAAGGTCACAGGCATTCAGTGCTGGTTTTTGGTCTAGTCACTTACTTGAAGAGATTTGTCCAGATTCTCTGAATAATTAGATGATATTATGGACTGTAGATGATGAAATCCCTAAATTCCTTGCAATTGTACGTTGACAAGCGTTGTTCCAAAACTGTTGGACTATTTGCTCTTGCAGTTGTTCACAAAGTGGTGAATCTCACCCCATCCTTGCTTGTGAATGACTGAACCTTTCCAGGAAGCTCCCTTTATACCCAATCATGACACTCACCTGTTTCCAATTAACCTGTTCACCTGTGGAATGCTCCAAACAGGTGTTTTTTGAGCATTCCTCAACTTTCCCAGTCTTTTGTTGCCGGTGTCCCAGCTTTTTTGGAATGTTTTGCAGGCATCAAATTCAAAATGAGTGAATATTGGCAAAAATACAATAAAGTTTATCCGTTTTAACATTAAATATCTTGTCTTTGTAAAGTATTCAATTGAATATAGATGGAAAAGGATTTGCAAATCATCTTATTCTGTTTTTATTTATGTTTTACACTTTTATTTATGTTCTTCCAACTTCATTGGAGTTGGGGTTGTAGGTAACTGATTGGATTCATCAGGTTTCATGTATAAATTTAAGTATCATCAGCATAACACTAAAATGTTATTTTCAGAGAGAAGATTTTTTTCTCCTACAACCTATTCAAACAATCCATATTTGTTCAGCCTTTTTTAAATGTCCTGACATAAATTTCAATCTTTATTCTGCTGAGACCTATAGAGTCTGAGATGGAGCTTTTGGGTTTTTTGTAATTTCTCTGAGCATTGCATTGTCTGACATTGGGGTAAATTTGCTGGGACGTCCAATCCTGGGAAGATTGGCAGTTGTCCTAAATGTTTTCCATTTGTCAATAATCTTTCTCTGTGTAGAATGATGGACTCCACATAGTTTGGAAATTACCTTTAACCCATCCCAGATTGACGAGCAGCAACAGTTGCTGCTCTAAGGTCATTGCTAATGTCTTTCTTCTTTGGTATTGTGTTAACACACACCTGAATGTGCCAGAGCAGCACACTGACAAAACTTTTAAAGAGGTGACCACACTGATGATGATCAGTTAATTAATACCTTTGATGAGACGTGCCTGACTAATACTGAACCCTTATAAATCCTGTGGTAACAGCAAGTTTGGAGAAATAAACCCAAAGCAATTTCTAATAAAGTTTCATATACCAAGGGGAACATCATAGCGAAAGCCAAAATGCTCCGCTTGTGAAAGCAAATCTGTTGGGCCTTACCTTGACATTCAGACGACAACTCTGAGTGCCACACAGCCGGGCAGGACATGTAAAAAAAAACAAAAAAACACAGCAAGTTTGGAGACAGTTTTCACACACAGCTTTCCATTTTGGCTTTTCCTTGCTTAATACTGACATGGTGGAATCTGTTGTGTGTTTTTGTACACATAGAGGTTAGATTTGAGTGATTTTAGAACAACCAGATACATTTTATTATGTCCTGATAAAAAAATATAATTGAAACAAGGTAGACTTTTTTCCCCATGATTGTGAATTCATACAATGCAGTATTTATCAGTCAGGAGTTCATTGTAGCATATTTAGGATGTGACTACACAAGGATTTATATGGCTGTATGTTTGTCCTTTATAGGTGAACCCAGAAGCTTACATAGACTCGTGTCTTTACCTGTACTGTAGCCTGCTGCCCAACGAGCGGGAGGGTGCGGTGTGTGATACCCTGGCCAGCTATGCCCGAGATTGTGCCCAGCAACACATCATCCTAACATGGAGGACAGCCACACTATGTGGTAAAGAAATACAACACTTTGATGTATGACTTGCACATGATAAAGAAAACTGGATGCTCCTCAGTCTGTTAGTTTTCCATCATACATCAGAAAAAAGTGAGAACAACAATAGTATTTTTTTCTACATTTGAGTTAAGATAATTGTGCTTTAAAGCAGAACTTTTCAAACTTTTCAGCTTTTGACCCATAAAATAATAGTGAGAAAGGTGTGTGACCCCATATGTTGGTTGTTTAAATGTTCGAAAATGCTAATGACCCTATTAAATAAGGCCATAATAACAACACAAACAGTCTTAACATCCATTATGCAATTTTGTTTTTCAATTTATGACTTGCATTTCTATTCTCTGTGACAATAACAGTGTGCATAAATCATAAAAATAGGTTTTTAATCGTACGTTGATATCTAAGATTATCTAAGGACCCCTACTTGGTGTTGGGTGACCCACATTGGGGTCCCAACCCCAACTTTAGGAATTATTGCTTTAGAGAAAAGTTGCAACAAAATATCTTCCTTTAATTGTGCTTCCTCAGTTTTTTTTTTTATTTTAAACATTTTTTCAGGTCGTGTTTGCCACAGGAGCCAGATCTTTTCAGACTGTGTGTCCTCGTGTCCCCCCAGTTGTTCTGCTCCTCAGCCCCCAGGGCCTGCTGCATCCATTGGCCTGTGCAGAGAGGAGTGTGTCGGGGGCTGTGAGTGTCCTCCAGGACTATACCTTCACCAGGGCCTTTGTTTAAAAAAGGAAGACTGTCCCTGTTTCCACCGCAGACACACTTACCAGCCTGGGGACACGATACAGCAGAGATGCAACACCTGGTGAGGTTAAATATGCGTTCTAGTGCAATTAATGTGGTTGTACCCCTTCTTCATCTACTACCTTCTTTGCTGTTATACAAAAACCTATTTTTTGATCTCTGGCCTTTTTTTTTATTTTTACTTTCCACTTTCCTCCCAGTGTGTGCAGGGCAGGTGAGTGGCAGTGCACTGCTGAGAAATGTGCAGGCCAGTGCACTCTGATAGGAGCACTACAGGTAACCACTTTTGACAAAAAGCAGTATTTACTGCATGGAGGAGACTGTCCTTTTATTGCTGTGGAGGTAAGACACAAGCTGCAGTGCACGCAAATGCATACACAATGAGTGTGTCCTTTACACTCATGCCATTTGTGTCTTCAGGATTTTGTTGACAGAAAGCTGATGGTGGGTGTGCGATGTGGGACGTGTACAGTAGCAGAAGGAGGAGGAGGTGGAAAAGAAATGGGCTGTCTAAAAGAGATGTCAGTCACAGCCCTCCACACCACAGTTACCATCACAAACACTGGTGAGTTAGTTAACTAATCATCAGTCGTAAACTGATTCCACGAAGTTCCATCAGATTATTACAAGCATTTGAAACTCCAAGTGGCTGAATGTTAAATTAAATGAGGACAATGTTCATATGAGATGACCACAGCTGCAAAACTACAGTGACTTTCAGTCAAAATAAAATCTAAACATCTTCAGCTCTGCCTTCTGTATTTTTGTTAGTGTTACTGTCTCTAAACCATAGAACACAGCAGGCTGCAGCAGCTATCTTTTTGTCACAAAACCTTCCTGACACCCACTTCCATCCATTCCACCATGCCTACACTCTCTTCTTTACTTCTCTTGTGATCTACCTGCTGTTTTGGATTGCTGACCTCAGGTACTTAAACTCATCCAACTTCAATACCGCTACTCTTTGCAGCTTCATTGTTCCACCTGTCTCCCTCTAATTCACAAATGTGTTTGTTTTGCTTCTACTGACTTTTATTCTTATTCTCTCCGTACCACCACCTCTTTGGGCTCTTATCCACCTGCTCCCTATTGTCACTACAGATCACAGTGTTGTCTACAAACATCATAGTCCATGGGAACTCCTTTTAAAAATGAACACAAATTTAGTCTAAATATATTGGTAAATCTACCTGTGCATCATGCACAAAATAAGACCCCAAATTCCATCCACTAAATAAGACCCAAATGTTTGTATGCTTTTAATTTTATACTAATTAGTAGAAAACATTGTCCTAATTAAATCCCATATTCTTACTTTTAGGCACAGTGACTCTGAACGGCCAGAGGCAGACGTTGCCAGTTGTGACAGGTGACCTGGTGTTACGTAGGGCCTCCTCTTCATTTGTTCTCATCCAAGCGTTTGGAGCAGACATTCTTTGGTATTTAGATGGACCTTTTGCCCTGATGAACCTTCAGCCTGGCTTTGCTAACAAGGTGACCTGAACACCACATCTGGTTCTCTCATTTTACCTTCAGTTGTAACGAATTAAACTTCAGGATAATCACTTTTCTTTCTTTAAGTTGTACTAAAAACAATTCATCACAGATTCTAAAATTACTTAATTGTGAAATTTTGCAAACATTTTTCACATGATGTGTCTGTGTTGGTAATAACTACACATGGTGTATTTAAGGTGCGTGGTTTGTGTGGAACTCTGACATGGAACCAATATGATGACTTTACGACCCCAGAAGGAGACGTGGAGAACAGTGTTCTATCCTTTGCAGAGAAATTTATAAGTGACCGATGCACGCTGTCTGGAGCGGGCCCACCTGACCCCTGTTCTACGCACACCCAAAGGAGATACTATGCAGAAACAATGTGTGCCATCATACATAGTCCTGTTTTTCAGGTCAGAGTGTTTAGAGTTAGCTTTGTTTTAAGGAGCACATAAATGTTTCTCTGTTTCTGGATTTAATCCCACACACCTATCTCACACTTTTATTTTGTAGGTGTGTCATGATGTGGTTGACAAGGAGCCCTATTTTCGTCTCTGTCTGTCAGAAGTGTGTGGATGTGTCCCGCAGAGATTGTGCCACTGCACAGTTCTCACTGCCTATGCCCAACACTGCGCTCAGGAGGGTGTTTTAGTTTACTGGCGCAACCAAACATTTTGCTGTAAGCTGTTCTCTGTCATAAATTAAGCTATGTATTTTCTTGAGCAAAAATTCTACCAGATGCAGCTATGATCTAAGAACAGTTACATAAATGACTTGAACTTGGTCTTCAAAATCTTTCATGTAGGAAACCATACTAAAATTACAGTAAGTCCCTCTACTCCCCTGTCTCTGCTTTTCTACTTAGCTGTCCAGTGCTCAGGGGGTCAGGTGTACCAGGAGTGTGGTCATGTGTGTGGTGGTTCCTGCTCTGATTTGGCACACAGATGGAGCTGTGATGACACTGGTGGTGGGCCTGGTCACAGAATGTGTGTTCCTGGTTGCCAGTGCTCAGCAGGATTTGTGCAGGACCAGCAAGGCCAGTGTGTGCCCAAGACTTTGTGCCCTTGTGTGCAAGGAGATCAGATGTATCCAACTGGGACTGTAGTTCAGAACAATTGCAACACCTGGTACGTCAGAAGAAATTAAGGAAATGTGAGCCAATTGTTATTTTAAGTCAAATGTTTCCTGTCGAGTAAATAACTGATAAACCACAGCTAAGATCATCAAAACCATCTTAAGTGTTACAAGAACATACCGTAAGATAACAAACAAACTGATCTGATTCTAACTTTATCTTCTGTCTTTGGCTTCTCCTTATGGGGTCACCACATCGGATCATCTGCCAGCATCCTCATCTGTTACACCAAGCCTCTGCATCTCCTCCTTCACTACATCCACAAACCTTCTCTGTTTCCTTTTTTTCCTCCTCTCTGGCTGGTCCATATTCAGCATTTATTTTTCAATAGATCCATTATTCCTCCTCTGCAGTTTTTTACTTCAACAGTTACCCCAAATGCTTTTCTTGCAGTTTCCGTGACCACTTCCATTGTACTTTCCTTGTTATGTTGTCATTCTTCTCTTCCAGCTAGAGCCTATGTCAACTTGTCTCTGTATTTTGGTCAACATTCTTCCTTTTTGAATTTCCACCATTTAACCCTTGTCTGTGCCTTTACTTGCTTTATCTTCTTCTAGCTACAGTACATTCTTCCTTGACACCACCTTGCAGCCTCCTAGTTTTTTCAGATTTGCACCTTCTTGATAAGGAATAATCCACCTGTGTGTACCTTCCTTCACTCTTATATGCCTCTCTATGTTCCTCCCTCTTCTTAAAGTACATGTTCACAGCCATTTTCATCTATCTGGAGAAAGAAAAATCAACTACCCTCTGTTCTTCTACATTTCTGTTCTTAACACAATACCTCACCAACACCTTATAATCTCTGTTCTCTTCATCTACATGTGGACTGAAATCTGCCCCAATCACCTCTTTGTCCTTCTGGGATCACTCACAACCATTTCCTCTGACTTAATCCAGATTTCAGTTGGCATCTTGATTGTTTAATGGGTGACTACATCTATTTTAATATATCCAAGACCCAAATCCCTGACAATGCAAACTGATTATGGCAGTACTCTTTTTAAAGTAAAAACAAATGATTTGTATGACTAAAAAAAAAAATTCCTTTAATAATTGTAGAATCTCAGCACTTTTCACTGGTGCCTTAATACATTTGTGTGTTTTTTTATGAGTAAAACTACATGTTGTGTGCATTTCTATGCCAACCAAAGAGGATACCAAGTGGTGAAAGAGTTCTGATGAAATCTTTCTATGTTCCTGCTTTCTGAAACAGGATAGGTTGATTTCATTGCATTTCATCACCACAATATCACACATTCAGCATATGGTGACACTGGATCTTTACAAGTACCAGAGAGCAACAGGCTTGTTTTATGAGCCCTCGATGCTATCTGGGCCATATCTTTTTCATAAATGATCACTCTTCTTTGTATTGCTGATTGCTATCGTTATACATGGAAATTGCTAATTATTACACTGACATGCAATATAACATCTGGTACTTTTAGCACATTTAATAACAAATCTTGGCTTGTGTGTCTAGTGAAATGATTGTCATAACACCTAAGCACATTTTGTAGAAGGGAAAATTTATTGTTGCATAGTAAACTTTTATGAGCCCACACAAAGCTATAGTGTCAAGGCTGCAGTTGCACAAGAGATATTGTGACACCGGGATCTGTATCATCCAGTGAAACCTCTTCCTACTCAAAAGCAATTTTTTTTCGATTTACATTTTTTATGGCCTATTGATATTTATATGCAAACTTTTTGTCTTGCATCATATGCAGTTGGAAGTTATAAATAACCTTTTAAAGGTTTATGTCAATTTGACCTTACTTTCTTTCACTTTTCAGTGTGTGTGAGCAGGGAATTTTTAACTGCACGCAGGAGCCCTGTGAGAAAGTGCAACAATGTCCCCACTATCTGGTTTACTCTCCACGCTCCTGCCTTCTTACCTGTTCCAGTCTGGACCCTCCTGGCCAACAGCAGCTGTCTACTGTCACACAGTCAAGCTGCAGAGAGCCATTGTCTGGTTGTGTTTGTCCTTTGGGGACTGTCCTACTAGTAGGTGAAATCTCAATTTTCATTTTTACCTCTGTCAAGGAGGTTATGTTTTAGGTACCATTTGTTTTTTTGTCTGTCTGTGCACAAGATTACTCAAAAACTTATGAACATATTTTCATGAACTTTTAAGGAAATGTCAAACATGGTACAAGGAACAAACAAATATATTTGGTAGTGATCTGGTCAAAAGTTAAAGGTCAAAGGTCAAGGTCACAGATGAGCCTGTGTTCTAACTCTGTAGCTGTATAACAGGAATGTTATACAGGCGAACCCAATGCGCAGACTCATCTTTAAGGTGGAAAAAAGAACTCATTTATTTAACTACAAATATCAACAAAACAAAAGGCTGACGTGGCAGAAAAACACTAAACCAAACATAAACGTAACAAAATCCAAACTGTAGCAAACACAAGAGAACACGAGGTAAGACACGAGGGGAACCAGGCAGCGCATGAAGCGACAATGGACCAGTGAGTAGTGAGGGACATGACCAGGTTTTTAAACACAGGAGGTAATTAGGGGAAGTGGGTACAGGTGAGATGATTACAAACTTGGGGCAGGTGTAGATGGGAGTGGCAGGCAGACAAGAGAGAGACTGAGGAGAAGTGAAATGATGACAGACAGAGGCATAGGACAAACTCAAGAATAACCCACAAAGAAAACCAGAAACACTAAATACAAAGAAACACAACAAAACCAAATCATGACACCCCGATGTTAAAAACTTGTTTACGCTACTACATGTGACCCTTTTGTTACCTTTAATCACTCTATGAGCTTGGCAGAGGTTTGCGCTCTGAGTGCTTCTAGTTTATCATGCAATGAAAAGCAGCAAACACATAGGTGACTCAAACGCACATCCACACATGTATGTACATATACATACATACATATATACATACATACATACATATACATACATACATACATATACATACATACATACATATACATACATACATATACATACACACATACATACATACACATACATACATACACATACATACATACATACATATATACACATACATACATACATACATATATACACATACATACATACATACATATATACACATACATACATACATACATATATACACACATACATACATACATACATATATACACACATACATACATACATACA
>JAOXNZ010000098.1:3139377-3158845 GCA_028566095.1 Kryptolebias brasiliensis | reverse complement strand
ACTTACAGTTTCTGTAAATCTTGTCTTCTGGTGTGTGTGTGTGTGTGTGTGTGTGTGTGTGTGTGTGTGTGTGTGTGGAGGGTTCACCCTGCCAACTTTTCAGTTGTAGTGTTACTGTAGTACTTCCGGGAGGGAATTAAAAAAAATTGCTAGAATTTGTCAAATAGGGGAACTTTATACAACCAATCTGTCTTTAAACTTTCAATTTTGTGAACAAGTATATATCAAACGGTAATGAAATAATTAAAAACCTGATTAGCTTCATTAATCTTCTAAAGTTTGGACTTCATGTTACACTGCTCATTGCTGCAATATGGTGTCAAGTCGGACAGGAAAACCTTGTTCTGATTTTCTTCAGTGATAACAGGGAATGCAGTGATCATTTTACCAGACATTAGCTCGTGTAGGTTTGAAATGCTCATGTGGTATTAAATAGCAATTGGTCCACACTTTTATAGCAACTTTTCAACCTTGCTTAAGGCACTTCACAAAACACTTCAAGCAGGAAATTAAAAAATTTTCTGGCTGTCTTGTGTGATTTCTGAATGGGCAACCACCCATCCGTCCAACTGAATGAAAAGCCTACACAACAAAAAGATTCATTAGAGGAGAAGATTGATAATGACACACAGCAACTTTTAATTTAGCAATCCTCTTTGTGGTTAACTAAACTGAGTTTATTAGTCATGTTTTGGAAACTACATGAGGGAGATCCATCACACATTTAAAGCGTAGTGCTCTTTCACGTCAACACAGCTGAGTTCGGCTCCATGCCTCTTTTGGTTCCATGAAGCTAGCTTCATGTCTGAAAGCTCATGTCTATGCTGGACACAGTAGGCTAGATTAGTGATTTATGAATAGTCAGAGGCAGTGTAAAGACAGACTGGTTTATATGATCATTTTGCAAAACTGTTTCGTTAACGTGTCTTTATGTTCAGCACAGCCCCATACAATGTTTCTCATTCATCTATTCACACACTAATATAGTGCTTTCTGCTAAATACTGTATTTGCAGTCTGTATACAGTATTTTTTTGTCACAGGTAATTAAGAAATTGTTTGTGAGAATCAGCAAAACATCTCATGACAATTGAATATTGTGACAACTGAATGAAACTCAAAGTAATCATGGGATGTACCTCTACAACTTAAATTTTGGAGTTAACCTAATTCAAGATGGCCTACACAGCTAACTGGCTTTAGCAAACACAAAAAGGGCTATAAGTCAGTCATTTTAATAAATATTGAGCTAAGGTTTGGTGTAGTAGTTGTTGAGATGCATCCTCAACACATTTCCACAGCTTCATTTACAACTTTGGCATGCAAGATAGTGGACAAATACCACCTTCATTATATTCTCATTCATACAGCCATACATCTGGGGCAGTGGAGGAACAGTGTCTTGCCCAAGACAATGTCACCCCAAACGAATATGAGCACCCTACTACTGAGCAAAAGACTTGAAATTTTCTAAATGTTTTTTTTTGTTGTAAACTGATTTAGGCAGGTTTTTTTTTTAAACAATGGCAGTCAAATTTTTTGCATTCTTGCCTAAATGAATGAAAGCTGGTTAGAAAGTGCATTGATAAATTTACTACCCCAATATTAAGTTGAACTAACTGAAACTGTTTTCTTTTATAAAACATTGTAAAAAGTCCCCCATCTCTGCAATGTAGCATCCTTGGAAGCTACAGCTGCTGTGCAAGGACAGCTAAGTGGACAGCAGGATAGAGAGCAAACGGGAGGGAGAGACTGCAGCCTATACTCTGCCAACTTCCACAAACTCAGTTTCTCAATGCGCACACAAGTACAGTAACATGTACCTAAGCTCTGAGTATCAGCTTTAAATGTGAGTGCTGCTCTAAGCTGCAAAGCCAAATGCCACTGCTCTTACCTTGGCTGTAAACATTCACATGAGTCAGGTAATTCGAGATCCAAGAGTTTCGATACATTTTGGCCAAATAAAATTAAAAAGTCAGGCTGAGGCAGAAGAGTGGGGAGAGAGAAAGAACAGCGGAGCAGAAAGAGAGAAGGCTGCCTGAGAGGTGATGCAGCTACAAAAACACTTCCTCAGCACTCAGAAAAGACAGTGAGGAGGAGAGAGAGTCAGGTAGTGTTTGAGCGTAAAGAGGAGAAAAAGAGGGAGGGCGTCCCAGCTGCAGTATCAGCTCAGGCACAGGGGGTCCTTGTAGGCAAACGGAGGAGCTGGTCTGGCTGCAGATCTTCTCAGATTCACTCCTCTCACCTCTGAGTGCTAACCAGCACCCAATACAACATACTGCAGGGCAGAAAGCTGCTGAGCTAAGGGTAAGCTCATTAGCCAGACCAAGAAAATTAGAGTCTGCCTCTTCCACAGATTAAAGGAAGAGTATCTTCCTGGATGCTTCCCAACGAGACTTGGAGAAACAGAGAAGAGGAAAAAAGCTGAATCTGTGTGAAGGAGAGATGGTTAGGAGAGTCCCATGGGAGCGCTGCCTTCCCTTGGTTTGCTCATGCATGTGGGATGTCAATGAAACCAGTGCAGAAAAAGGGAGGGAATGAAAAGAGTGAGGAGGTTCCTGTCTGGAGGACAGGAACTGAAACAAAAAGAGGAGTGGAGAAAATGAGAGAAAGTTGAAATGACCCTCTCAGTGAGATGAGAAATTCCAGTCATCTCTCATGAAAGGAACAGCATGCAAGATAGGAGGAGATGGTGTGAAGAGCCAAGAGTGGCTAAGAAAGAAAGAGCAAAACAAAGGCTCTGTTTAGAAGAGGCCGATTTCCCGGAAAAATTAAAGATTTTAAGATGTTGATTGGAAAACGTTACACATTTACATGGTGTTGCTGTGCTTGAGCTTGCAGTAGTTTCTATGCCAGGCCACTAGTTGGCGCTTACATGCACGTGTGCAGAGACCAGTCTCTCCAGCATGTAAACCGTTAAATCCAAAATAGTGAATACAAAGACTTTTGTTTGGACTTACAGTGAGGTTGGGTTGTTGCTACATGTTGAAAAGGGTGAGTAACAAAGAGCACTCTGCTTTCCACCATTATTATTGTTGTTGATGTACTTGTGCAGAACAACTATTGACTGCAGCCGTCTGTGGTGCACATGTAAGATTTCTCACGTGGCTTCCTTTGAATTACAAATGATGTCCGAAAAGTTCCAGTCTGAGACCTGGGTTCAAAAAGTTTCAGTGTCAGATAATTCGGCCACTGTTGCGTAAATTAATGACCAAGCTGCAACAAAAATGTTAGTTTCACTAAAACAGATTTGTGTAAATGGCCCCTGAGGGCCAAAGTTCAGAGGTTGGCAGCTAGTTTGCCGGCTCAGCAAAACATCTTTATCCAACAAACTGTCATCCAAGAATCAAGCATGAAAGCAAGTTATTTGCTGGCATTAAAATTTCTCTGAAAGGGAGTTTCTCAAACAGTGTATGGTAGAGGCAGCAGGTATCCTGTGTCCCGAGAGCAAGAACAAATTTGTCAAGTAGCTCAACGTGGCGAGTCACTGCTAATTTTTTCAAAGACTTAACTAGTAAGCTAAACAAAAAAGCAAAGTCATTTTATATTATATTCCTTGGCACTGGATGAAAGTAATGAAAGGTTTTAGCTTTTCAGCTTTTAATTTTTATCAGAGGGATTAATGACACTTTTGAGATAACAGGAGTTTTTGGCCATGGAATCCCTAAAGGGGAAAATGCAGGGAGAGGACTTGTATGACAGCATGTCAGGGTCATCAAGAGGCACAAGCTACCTTGGAGTACAACCCCCTGCGTTACCACAGATGGATCGCCAAATTTGACTGGAAAAAAACGTCAGGGTGCTCCAAAAGAATCCAGGAGAGGGTGAAAGGACAACCCTGAGCCGGAAGTAATTTTCTTACACTGCATAATCCACCAGGAAGCACTGTGTAAATCTATATTGCAGCTTGACCACTTAGTGAAGCCAGTTGTAAATCTCTAACTTTAGAGCTAGGTGACTTCAGCATCAATTTCTTCAAGAAACTTAATAAACTGACTATACTGATCACCAGGACCCTGAAACAGCAACAAAGGAATTGCATTTGGAAGTGATTGACCTCCAATGTAACACAGTCTTAAAGGAGAAGTTCATCTCTCCACAACTTGAGTTTTATGCTTCATTAGGCACAGTCAAATTTCCAAACATCTAGAAGATGGCACAGAGGATGCTAGTGTTGTTTGGCTCTACATGTGTGTAAACAGACCTTTAATATGATGAACACCAACAAAACACCCCACAGATCGCAGTTGAGTGATGAATACTTTAGATCTGTTCTGAGAATTACCACAACAAAACTAAGACCAGACTTCCATGCACTGGCAAAAAAGGGTGATCAACAACACTGTTCCCACAAAAAGTGAATCTAAGTATCAACACTGTGATGCCTCTTATGTTTATGTTTGATATGTCTGCATCTGGCGTTAGCCTGGCCTACCTGTCAAACTTTAAAAGTCAATGTGGCCCCTGAGCCAATATATTTTTGAGAAAGACTTTTTTTAGAAGCCTGAAAAATTATAAAAACAAAACTGGCCATCATTTGGCTAGCCATTAGCCTAGCTTGGACAAAGACTTCTGCACTCTTCTCCATACTTCGTTTTCTATGACTGATATCACAAGTGATAATGCACCAACTACTGATAACTATTAGAACAATTTAAAAAATGACCAGACTAACTCTTTAATTCATCAAATCAGGACCAATGTACTTGTGCAGACAAATACATACCTCACCCATAAATCAATGTGGCAACGACACACTTATCCTTGCTCTGAGAGGCACTGCAGGGAGGCTGGCACAGAGCCCAGCACTGCCTTTTAGATGCTGCTGGGAAAACAAAAGTGAACTTTATCTAATCTTTCTGCAGCATACAGAGAAAAAGCGTTTAGTACTGCGCAGGTACTAGTGTAAAGCAGAACAATTTGATGAACCTGACTGCAAAATGTCGGTTTTCAACAGTCACTGGTTTGAGAAACGAAGTATGGCAGAAAGAGTATCCTGGACAAAGCCTCCCGTCTTTTTTCTAATTACACAGATCTCAGCGGAGGCCTTTGTTGTAAATTTTGTCCAGGGTTCTAGATTGTTTCAAAAGCACCAACACAGGTCAGGCTTACTACGTCATTTCATTTATGAAGCCACAAATTTGTGTATTTGTACCATCAGGTGTGTCGTACCACCAGCTTGACTGAGTGACTGACTCTGTAAACCTTAGTCGTAGGATGTTTGGATGCACTCTTCTTTGAATCTGAGTAGTGTACATGCAGACACACTCACCAGCCAAATCACAGTGGAAAATGCACAAATAGAAACCCATCGGCACACAGCAGTTTAAATTTTAATAGCTTTAAAAAATCTGATGTTCGCTGAGAGACCTAATGGCATTTAGTAAAGAGATTAGTGGCAGCACAACAAAAACATCAAATTCTGGGAGGAAACAAGATGTTTATGAACCACAGGGGACCACTTCAGTCTTTAAAACCATTTAAAGTAGTTTTTCTTTTGTTTGTTTTCAAACTGGCAGTACTGCAGTTGTTCATAGTCCTTAGAACTGTTTATCATGTCTTTTTAGAGTAGGAACCTTGACCTAACAGGGACTTTAGTGATGCAAGTAGACGCAACTGGTCCATACCGAACACTCTTCCAGCACCTGCACTATTAAAATTGTATTTGAATTGCCAAAGTAGAAGATGCTTAACTTTCATCATCGTCTGCCATGAAGTACTCTTCTTTAAAAGTGTGTAGCACAAAGTAGACTGATCTATTGTATTGAGTCTTGGCTCCTATAACTACTCCTTTTGAATGTTTGTAGCACTCTCTGAAAACACCACTTAAAAGCAGCTCCAACTATAGCATCCCTCAATGGTGTTGGTGAATGTCATGTACATAAGTGACTTGGTCATGCTCATCATCAGTGACCATAAGTGTTTTGTAACCACAATGTCCCCGGCAGTGTGAAAGCAAACATGCATCACCATGTAGGTCCATAGTGGGATTAATTATCCTTATAACCTTAAGAGTTTCCTGATAACTGTTTAAGCCAAAAGTGCCTACAGAGATCCACTACCAAACTATTGTGTTTGACCAACTTATCTATTGAAAATATGAAAACAGTACAGTTTGTAATGTTTAAAAATTAAAATGATTTAGTCATGTTCTGGAGAAGATCCCAAACATAATGTTATGAATAAAATTACAAGAATTATTGTTTTGAAGTACTGTTGTCATGGTTACCATATTGCACAGGTTTAAGATACTATAGAAGCAAAATCAATTTGTTAAAGAAAAGAATGTCTTGTTTAAAATTCAGTGTTGTATTAGCAATCCACCTTGACCTCTTGTGGTGAACTTTGGTCCTGTCTCAGATACAAAAACCACTAGAGAGCACATTAAAAAATAAATTTGCTAACACAAGTACAGATACTTGGTTTTAAGCATTTCCTTAAATACACATGAAAACAGGTCAGTCATATTTCTAAAATGGGTTTTGTTATGAAGTCTACTTGACATTAGGGATAGGAAGTATCCATGTTTTAATACCATTAAGCCTTCCTCATTTTATACCATGGTATTACAATCTGCCTTAAAAGGCTCGTGACGTTTTATAACTTCATGTATTTTAGGACATTAAGGGTTTCTTTATATATTTTGACCTTTTCCCAAATTAAAAATGCAACAGTCTAGCATTTTGAGATGACTATTCCACCTGGGAACAAAAAGATTTATAAAACCACCATCATTAACTAATTGAACAAAAGGTTCATAATGTAACAGAACATGCCATCTCTACAGACTTTCATTTTTTTTTTTTTTTAAGAAAATGGGCCTTCTAGCATATTTTCCAGCTGAATGCCCATCGCAAGTGTTTTTGTATCACACAAAGGGAAGCAAGTGTTATATTTCCACCATCTCTGCAAATCAGTTTATTTACAATATCCATGACCAGGCTTAAGGTTGCAGCAGAGTTTTATGGACAATATTCAAAACAATACCCTGATACCTTATACTTTTATATATGATATTACTCATACCATATTACTGCCAAACCCTACAAGACATCTTTCATGAAGCGCTTTCACAAAACTGTTCCGCAATATGGTTGCAAAAATAACCCCCTCTTTAAGCTGCCTCTGGTAATTCATAAATCAACCAAGTTGTCGACATTCTCTGAAAACACGAATAATCAAGCCAAAATCGCCAAACCTAAACAGGTGCATAGATTAGATCAGGTTTTACCTTTTATACCTAAACCTTGTGAAAAGGTTTACCAGAAGAGTTGAAGCTGGTATAGCTGCAATGGGTGGGCCAACATTATATTAAACCCTATGGACTAAGAATGAGATGTCACTCAAGAGTGAAGGGAGACAATGTAGTACATAAACCAGCCTTTACTCTTTCCTTTCAAATTTTAATGAAACTAAGAAAGCAATTATTGAATGTACATCTGTAACTGAATAACCTCTGGAGTTAATCTGATCCAAAATGACCACCACAGCTAACTGACTTTATTAGTCAGAACAAAATTAGTCTAGCTTTTCATCAGGTAAATTCCTCTTTTTTTTCTTGTGCATTTCAAACAATTTATAAAGCATGTTTAAAACAGAGTTTGTCAAGTCTCTGCAAAAAAACAAAACATTCAAATCAAATAGGTTGAAAAAGGCTTCAGAGCAGCTCTTCCCACTGTATATAGTTTGGTTACATTTGATAAACAAATTACAGAATACACATTTTAAACCTTCACTGTGATGTTAACACCCTACACAAATTAGACAATTCATTTAATACCATGTCAACATTTCAAACTTTCACACCGTTTCTAATAAAACTGGGCTGGTTGATGACAAAGCAAAAAATAAAAAATAAACAATTGGTAAGCACTAAAAGCATTTGGGTCTCAAAACATGTAAGATGTGGATAAGGAAACAATTTAAAAAAACATTAAACTTTAAGTGAACCAGAACTAGAAGGAAGGCCAACTGCAGGCTCAGCTAATGGTTCAAGTGTCACTTGGTTAGGAAAAGATCAGACCAGCTGTTAAAGCTATAGATACAGTGCCAGAAATGGGCACAGCTAACATTTCACAACACTACAAGAAAAGCACATTATGATTTAAAACTTTTGCAGAACCAAGAACTTGGCTGCTTGTGTTTAATATCACAACTCCTCACTAATCATCAATGCAGATGTTCAGCCAGCAACACACAAGGTGCACATGTGGACAAGCTCACATGTGCAGCCACTCACTGGGTCATTAGATAAACAATTCCAGACGGTCCAGGTTTGGACTCTGAATAAACTAACACACGGAGATATCCGTGTATATATAGGTGAGAAGTACTGTATAACCCTCAGACAATATTTCAGAAAAAGAAATACAAAAAACAAGGAAATAACTGAGTACTTTTAAGACTCGTCTCACTTCAAGTCTTTTTTAAAGTTGGTTTAAAAAAAAAAAAAATTATGTCATTTCTTGGCCTAAAAAAAGTTCAATTTTGACTGGTGAAAGAGCAGCAACGATCTGTAACAAAGCTGAAATCACTACAGCATAAACATAACTTTCAACTGAAAGGGGTCTAGAGAGAGCAAAAATACTGTACGCCACTTTCTAAATGTGTTCAGAACAGCTTTGTGGATGTCTGTTGTTTCTAATAAAATATTTGTGTGGTTTAAGTCAGTACCTTAACTTGAAAACTAGCAGAATCTACTCCTGTTTATTTCATAATGTCATTTACAGGGTTTGACTAAATCATACCAGTTAAAGGTACAAAGGCAGTGGGCAAAATGCATTCCTTTAAGAAATGTTAGGCCTTTAATTTTTATGCATTTATTTAACATCAAATTAAGAGAACACATGTATTCCAAACTTAAGATTTCAAGAGTCATATTTAGATACATCTGACAGTGTATATCTACTACACTCCCACTGTGACGTTCTTCAGTGTCATTATACAAAAACTTTGTATAAATTGACAAGTCACTTCAGCTGGTGCCATGTCTCTGAAATGGTGCCACAAGAGTTGCAGTTGGAACTGATTGACCTCCAGTGTGACAGTCTTGAAGAAGTAGTTCAACTCTCCTACACTGGATGAGTTTTATGCTTCATTAGGCGCAGCCAAATTTCTAAGCATCCAGAAGATGGCACAGAGGATGATGGTGTTGTTTGGCTCTGCATGTGTGTGAACAGATCTTTAGTATGATGAAAACCAACAAAGCACCCCACAGATCCCAGTTGAGTGATGAACACCTCAGTTTTGTTGCAATTCTCAGAACAGATCCAAGACCAGACTTCCATGCACTGGCAAAAAAGGGTGATCAACAACACTGTTCCCACTAAAAGTAAATTTAAGTATTAACACTGTAATGCCTTTTTATGTTTATGTTTGAAATGTATGCATCTGGTGTTAGCCCGGCCCATCTGTCAAACTTTAAAAGTCAATGTGGCCCCTGAGCCAAAAAGTTTGCCCTGCCCCCGTTTGTTTTCTAACAACCTTGATCAAACAGAAGCAAAATGACTCCATTAAAGCTCACTGACTTTTCTGCATAAACATGCCTACAACAACTTCTGATCAATCACACAATACTAGCCCAAACCCTTGTGCAAAAAGGTTCAGCCAGGGTCTTGTGTTGCAAAGGGGTGGAAAAAGCTGCTACTCGAACAAAAATGACACAATTTTCATCATGCAACCACGTGAATGAGAACCAGCTTTGTGACTTCTCAGAGTATGCAAAGGCCTTTAGGAGAACTTAGAATCCAAAGAGAAAAGTTTGAGGCTTAATTTTCTGTGGAATCAGTGTGAAAAGAGCCAGCAAAGCAGAGGGCTGCTTTTGCTAAACTGAATCAAATGTGGTTTCAGTAACCAATACCTGGCAAGATCTACAAACTTCCAAAAAAGCTGAATAGTGAACAAAAGTTGAAAGTTGAATATTGTGAACTACACATAATAGTTTGCTTTTACATTCAAATAAGTGCCACCAAATCAGGTGCTTACTCATGGTTACTTTGGGTTCATTTACAACCTTTGCCATTATCCACTTTTATTCTGACAAATTCAAAATTTTGCTTAGTGCTGAACACAAGATTTAAGGCCTGAGCTGTACATCTCAAGAGGATCTAGCCAGAACCCAGGCACAATACAAGAAATTTGAATAGTGATCCAAAAAACTACTGAAAATGGTGCAAATCTTTAGTGCTTGGTTTGAGTTTACTGTATGACTTAAAGGTGAACTGAAATCAAATCTCAAAATATTGTAATTTCATGAATGTCAATTAGTCAAACACTTCCACACAGCATTCCAGGGACCCATTTCACTGACCTAAAAACATAAATAACTTGTCGTCAGCATTTTAGTCAATAATTTCTGGAGTTGCCGTCCTGTGTTCATGACGTGGAGTGAACCGCGGCCAGCCCCTAAAAGAGTACTGAAGAACCAAGCGCGCCACTATTGTCTGGTTGTTTACTAGTGGAAATGGAAGAAGCCTTTTTTTGTATATGCAGAAATTTAGGAAGACTTTGTGGGAGTAATGGATATACAATCATATCAGTATGAACCTGAACCAACAGCTGAATCTCCAGAATCAGATGAAAACTCTTCAGCTTTGGATTCTGATGGTCACAAGGACCATCATGGCTGACAAAACTGTATACAAGTGTGTACCGATGTCATGCCAATGATCTGGGGGTAATCGGTTCTCATCATTCCACGTTCCCAACTCGATCTTTATGTGCATCGTTTTGTTGGCCATGATGGTCCTCATGATCATCAGAATACAAATCTGAAGAATTTTCACTTGATCCGGAGATCCAGCTGTCGGTTCAGGTTCATACTGGTATGATTATATATCCATTACTCGCGTGAAGTCTTCCGACATTTCAACATACTTAAAAAAGGCTTTGTCTTCCGTTTCCACTAAGAAACAATGGCACAGTAACCGCGTTCTTGGTTCTTCAGCAATATTTTGGCAACTCCGTCCCCCAAAACAGCCCACTTTGGCATTTATTTACTAAACCGCTAAAAACAACAACAAAATGTTATTTACGTGGGTCAGAGAAATGGGTCCCTGGAATGTTTTGTGGAAGTGTTTCACTGAATGACATTCATGCAATGTCAAAATTTGGAGATTTGATTTCAGTTTTGCTTTAAATCAACCTAGCTATAATGTGTGGCACCAGCCAGTTTTGTAAACAGGTCCTCTATTTGAGGCAGAGGGTGACAGTCTATTATCACACTTATCAGGTTCATGGAAAACAGAGCCTCAAGTCACCTTTAGAGTTCTGCCTCATTCTTACTCCGTATTTTTTTTAACCCAGTCTTTTCTGCCCTCCACTGTCACCGCAGTGCCCCATAATGAAATTCTCTTTCTCCTGACCATTGTTTGTAAACCCTAGAGATAGCTGTGTGTGAAAATCTTGGTATCCGCAGTGTTCACAATACTTAGAGTTGCCAGTCTGGCAACAACAAATATGCAATTATGTTCAAAGTCACTGCACAACACAAATGTAGCAATTCTGTTATTTATACCTTCACATTAGTTGCTTTGGACCAGAGCCGTTCAAATCATAGTGAATCTGACACTGAGCTCAATACAGCTAAGCAAACCGACAGTGACTTAAGATGTGTAGCAGAGGAGTCACAACATCCTTGCTGTGTTTTACCTCCTCCTTCAGAGTCAGAAATCAGATCCGACCTCAGCCAATTAAGTAACTGGGAATTAGGGCTTGTGTATATTTAGAGCTTAAGGGTAAAAATAAACCCAGCGCTCAGAGATTTGTTATTCAGTGACGTATAGCAGCATATTTATGCACCTATCCCTGTGACAATCATGATGTTTTATTAGACAATGAAATGTCACACTATGTGAATGTCTTTCATTTAATCTTGCCTTTGAGTTTAAAAATATAAACAAATGAAAATTTCAAAAAGAAAATTTTACAGTGCATTTATGAAAATGCATTTGGACAAAAAGTATTAGGACAATTCTGAAAGCAGTAATTTAAAAAAGTACACAGGATTAGTATAAATGGAAAACCTTGTGTAAAAATATTCAGGGTGAGCTGCCCTGTTAGGCAGTGCTCTATTTCTGTCCATGTGTTCTGAAAGAGTGAGAGCAGGTGCAGTACAATTATCAACTGTCGTCTCTGCCATCAGTCACTCTCACATTGAGCTATGAAGTCCCCCCAATGCCCCAGGAAAAAAAAATTTAAAAAAAAATGATTTGGACCATTTATTTCTCGGATTTGTAAAAAGCAGAAAAAGAATTAAACCAATTCTATTGCATCATTTCAGTATACAAATGTCAATGTATATGTGTACCAGAAACTTTCTTGGTGAAATAATCTTACAATTTTAGAAAACTACTATACCAAAAATATTAAAAAGGAAAATGAAAATTGATTTCCATTTAAACATGTTTGAAAGTCATATTTTTTATTTCTAATCAACATTAAAAAGAAAAAAATACACCCAACCTAGAATACAAAAGTTGCCAACAACATTGATGGATCTTAATTTAATCAGCAAGGTCATCAAATCAAAGTCACATACCTTGACGATATCTCTGCTTAAAAACCTACTGAGTCCTGTTGAACCGGAAGTGTTTCTGATGAGCAAAAGTACAAGCTCTTTCCAGGCTGAGTTTTTCTTGTGAAGGTCAGAGCTCTGGAACCTTGTGGAACAGTTCTACTGGAACAGAGAGACTGACTGGGTCTACAGTCCCTGTCACCACATGTGTAGTAGCCAGATCTATAGCTACCATGAGGTCAAGGGGTGGGTGGTGGGGCAAGTGATAAATTTAGAGGTGCTTTCCCACTCCATCACACAAGGCCAAATCAATCAATCCACGAAAGTAACAAGCCACAGTTATAAGCACAACTGAACCAAAGACAAGTTTTATATCCAAGGTTAAGGTGTCATCACAGATTTTCAAATCACTTTATTAAACTCAATTTGGTGATCTAGTCAGACTACCTCAAGATTATGTCAAATCTGGGCATGCGCGTGCATGCAAACATAGAAACGAGATCTTTTTTACTTGAGGATGTCCGAAATTAAACCCAATAAAAGAATAGAAACTGTTTTAATGCTGCTCAGTCTCAAATATAAATCTCTGTGGGTCCTTCAAAACTGGCAAGACAAGTAATTTACCCCCTAATCAGAACATAGTTTACCTGTGTATATTGAAGCAAAATTGTTAATTTTGTAAATTGTCTGTTATAAAAATTTTAGGATTGAACAATGCAGCAAAGTTAATAAAAAATTTGGAAGTGTTTTGTTAAGTCAGTTTAGGTTCAAGTAATGAAACAACTAAATTTAGTATTGATTCTTTATAAATTCTGAAACCCTCCCTACACTCAGAAAATGTTTAAAAAGGATTTTTTTTAAACTTCAAGACAATTTTAGCAATTTTTAAAAAATAACTACTACTAGGTGGAAAGAAAGTCCACATTAATGACATTTCAAAGTACAGAAAGAACATTCTTAGCTTGGCAAGAGAGTCTACCAAAACAACTTTTTTCGACAGCCCTACTGACTGAACACCCAAGACTGAAGAAACAATGACTGAATATGCGTCAGCAGCAACTGATTATGTGGCCTTTGAAATAAAAACTAATTCAACCCATTACAAGTTACTGGTATTACAGTGCATGGGTTATGTTTGTTTATGGTCTTGCATAAAGTTGCAGCATGGATTAGAAAAGACACTGAAGAAAAAAAAAAAAAACAAAACACTGACTTGATCACTCAGCATTTACATTTTTTATTCACGCCTATATTGAACATCCAACAAAGATAAAGTCTTAAAGGGAACCTCTTGCTTGAAGTGATTAATACTAAAAACACACATTCAGTTATCAAACAAAGTTGGAATTTCACATGTGACTTCAACAATGGAAAGACAGAGGAAGGAAGAGAGTCAAACCAAGACCCAAAGTTAAGAGAGGGCTTACCTTCAGGTTTTGGGAGAAGACAAGAAGACAGAGCTGTACAGAAAGAGTAAGGCAAAATGTTTTTCAGGAAATATCTTGTTAGACTACATAATCAAACTCAAACAACAGCTTCCATTTCAATTTGAAGCTTTGTAACCAACAGCACCATCTAGTGTTTTACAACAATGTACCACAAAAATGTTAAACTCAAACTTTTGAACCTCAGCTTATTCTTTAGGATGCCACTTAGCTGGTAGAAAGGTCAACAGTAAATCAGATTCATGCGTTTTCAGCTGAAACCATCAACTGTGAGCATAGAGCAAAGCCTAGCGGTAATGCTGCACTTGGACTGAGCTTTGAAAGCAACAGAGTTCAGACACTGTAGAGCTAATTGGAGAAACACTTGCTTTTCCACAGCAAGTATAGAACTATCTGAGAAAATGTGATTTCAATCCCCCACGCCGTTAAAGAAATGACAGTTGATTGCAACCATGCATGCCCCAGACAATACTGTCAGCACAACACAAAAAACTTTGAGCACAAGAACAAGTCTTTTTTTGTCACCCCCCACCCAACCCATAAACAGTTGCAGACCAGACCACAACAATGGTCTTTGGATGCAGAAAAACCTGAATAGTGTGCACCATTATACCATCTTCTCTGCTTTGAAGAGTTTCAGCCAAGCAGGCAAATTCATTTGCAGCAGCTTTTGACCTAAAAGTGAGGAGGTAGCGCAGGAGGTGGATCTCTGAGTCATAATCTCAGTTTTGCAACACTGACACAAAACACGAGGTGCAAAACCAGAACCACCATGAGCTGCTTACCCTGTGGCCACAAATAGACAGAATGTGCAGATAAGGGCTTCAGAGAGAGCAGATAAGGAGGTTGGCAGTGAAATCAAGGGGAGAAAGGGTATAGGCAGATAAACAGTACATGTGTGATTTAGAATTTCAAAATACAAGTATAACTTTTTACAAACATGTAATCTTGACAGCACTCAAAAACAGATCCACACTCCTTGAAACTATTTTAATCAGCCCTTCCTGCCTCCGTTCTACATCTCACCTCCATCAAACTACACTTCCATTACTTGAAAGTCTACTCATGACCGCAAAAAAAAAAAAAAAAAACATTAGCAAAAAAGGGCCCTGTGAAGTCTGCTGCTCAACCCACTGATGGACAAGCAGGCTTTCCAGACATTAATAAGCAGACAAAATAGGAAAAATGAAAGGCTAGAGACATAGCTTTATAGAAGAACTGATCCTACTTTTCATTGCTTTGCTGTTTCCTGTTCTTTGTAGAATGGATAAGCTCCTCCAAAAGTATTTCGTCACTTGAGGAGTGGAGAGAGAAAAAAAGAGATTGAAGTGACAGTAGCAAAGAAAGCCTGGAAAGACGAGCTGTCACATGATCAGACTGTAGGCGACAGGCAGTTCACCAGTAACCACAGCCCACAAACTGGGGCTGGGTTTAGAAGTGTCACTTGTGCCGTCCCCTTTAACAGTTCTCCCTGTTACTGCCTAGAATGATGCTGGCATCTGGAAGTGGGTAACTAGGATCCAGGCCATGGAGACATATACCTGGAGTGTATGTGACAGCACTAATCAATAAGAGGACCATGATCAATGAAAGTGGGAACTTGCCCTAATGAGCACCGACAAACAAAAAAAGGAAAAAAAAAGTCACCCAGCAGAAAAAAGGAGGGGAATCCATTTGACGTCTTTCAGCAGGCCTGATGAGTCAAATAGAGAAGGAAGAAAGCAGAGTACATTCCCACATGAATGAGGCCCTACAGCAATAACTGACATTACTGCAGGCACAATCAAGCTGAGCAAAATAAGTTGATTAAACTTTGTAAATAATTTAATTTACTGTCTCAAAGCATGCCAGCACAACTACATACAATAATTATCTCCAAAACTTAACTAAACAAAAACAACACACACAACTGTTGAGAGCTATTCTGAAACCTCGATGGACAAACAATCATCAGAGTACCTCTGCCATAAAAGGGGAACCAGGGCACCGCCCTGGAGACAGGCCTGGTGGGGGCTCGCCGGTAAGTGCCTGGTGCCACGTAAGCTGGGTGGCAGGCGAGGGAGGGTCCCTAGCCATGTTTATTCCCGACAGCTTAAACTAGTTCTGGGGACATGGAAAGTCACCACACTGGCAGGTAAGGAGCTGGAGCTTGTGTGTGAAGTTGAGCGATACCAACTGGATATACTTGGTCTCACCTCTTTGCACAGCTTGGCCTCTAGAACCCAACTCCTGGAGAGGGGCTGGACTCTTCCCTACTCTTGAGTTGCCCAGGGAGAGAGGTGTCTGGCAGGAGTGGGGATACTCACAAGCCCCTGGCTGAGCACCTCTGTGTTGGAGGCCAAAGGTCAATGATTGATTTTGTAATCATGTCAGACCTGTGACCCTATGTTTTGGACAATCGGGTAAAGAGAGGGGCAGAGCTGTCAACTGATCACCACATGGTGAGTTGGATCAGGTGGAGGGAAGACTGCTGGACAGATCTGGTAAACCGAAAAAGGTACTGAGGGTGAACTGCAAACATCCGGCGGTGCCCCCTGTCCATGAAATCTTCAACTCACACCTCTAGGAGAGTTTTTTACGTGTCCCGGGGGAGGTCAGAGACATGGAATTCGAATTGGCCATGTTTGGGGTCTATATTGCAGATCCAGCTTCCAGAAGTTGTGGCCTGAAAGTCATTGGTGCCTGTCGCTGCAGCAACCGGAGGACCCACCGGTAAACACCAGCAGTAATAGAGGCAGTCAAGCTGAAGGAGGTCTTTACGACTTGGCTGTCCTTGAGGAATCCCAAAGCAGCTGAGTGCTTGGTCTGGGTGAGAACCTGCTGACCCGGACTGGAGATATTGTTAAGTGATGGATGGAGCACTTCGAGGATCTCCTTTGTCCGGCCATCATGTCCACCTTCTTTAAGGAGGCAGAGTCTGGGCGCTTGGGTGAAGATGAGTCCATCACCATGGCAGAGGTCACCAAGGTAGTCAAAAAGCTCCCCGACGGCAGGGTGCCGATAGTGCCCCGAGTTTCTAAAGGCTCTGGATATTGTTGGGCTGTCATGGTTGATGTGTCTCTTCAAAAGGAAAGTTTACTCTAGGGTGTTGGAAGGGAGGCTCTGACCGATTCTTGAACCTCAGATCCAGGAGGAGCAATGTAGCTTTCGTTCTGGTCGTGGAACAGTGGATCAGATTTTCAGCCTTGAGGGGTTGCTAAGGGGGTCATGGGAGTTTGACTCACCAGTCTACATGTGAGTTGTAGATCTGGAGAAAGCTTATGACAGTGTTCGCCGAGGCATTCTGTGGGGGGTGCTGCAGGAGTATGGGGTGCCTGGGTCGCTTTTGAGGGCTGTCCAGTCCCTGTATAACCAAAGCAGGAGTTTTGTCTGCATTCCTGGCACAAAGGCGAACTCGATCTTAGTGCAGGTCGGACTCTGCCAGGGCTGTCCCTTGTCTCCGATCCTGTTTGTGGTGTTCATGGACAGGATCTCAAGGCGGAGTCGTGGAGAGAAGTGTGTCTGCTTTGTGAACCTCAAGGTCTCGTCTCTGCTTTTTGCGGTAGATGTGATTCTGTTGGAGTCTTCAAGCCATGACCTTCAGCATGCACTGGGATGGTTCGCAGCTGAGTGTTATGCGAGTGGGGTGAGAGTCAGCTCCTTTAAGTCCAAGGCCATGGTTCTCAACCGTAAAAGGGTGGAATGCTCCCTCCTAGCCGGGAATGAGTCTCTGCTTCACGTGGAGGAGTTCACGTATCTGGGAGTCTTGTTCAAAAGTGATGGTAGGATGGAGCGGGAGATGGATCGATGGATTGGGGCCTTGAGGGCGTTGCTTTGATCGGTCGTAGTAAAGAGTTGAATCAAAAGGCAAAACGCTCGATTTACTCATTTATCTACATTTCAATCCTCACCCACCTATAGTCATGAGGTTTGGACCATGACCAAAAGAAAGAGATCCCAGATACAAGCATTGGAAGATGTATGGATGAATGGACCAACATGCTCCACCTCAAAGACAGGATGGACGGACGGGTGACTTGATGCTGCTAATTTATGTTTGCATACAGACAGAGCCATGCACTCTATCTCAGACATCCTGCATGCTCTCCTGCATGCTCAACACTTGTCTCAGTGACATATTGTGATGACTTCCTCTTTAACTGATAAAGCTCATTTGATCAGTCCCATCAGTCCAGAAACCAAAAAGGTTGTGAGAAAATCACAAGCTATGGCCTTACCTTCAGTACTCAGCTTCACCAGGATCTTAAGTTGTCTTTAGCCCCATTTGCACAAGATTAGTTTTACCTAGGGACCACATGTAATAAATTACTCCCCAACATCTGCTTTTTATGTGGCGCATTCGCACAGAATAACCAAAGGCTTTTTCTAAAATTTACGGACATCTTCCGGATATGATGTTAACGTGCATCTCATGCATCAGCCTCCCCATGAGGGATGACTAAGCAAACCAAATTACAAATACTTGTTTTGAACCAACTGACATGTCCTATTTGTAACTATTTTTTTTCCTCCCTCGGCCCCTCGGTGAGAGTGAGTATCCAATTTCCAATGAGTATCCAATGAGTCATGCTCTTCTCTGCAGCCATGAGCAATAAGCTACATCAGGAGCCAACTCTGACTCTCTGAATGATGCTGGTGGAGAGAACAGAACGTAACAGAGTTAGACTAAAGGGTAAGTGTGAGAAAATGTAACATTACTGAACATGGAACCCATTGGAAACATTTGCTTCCATTTTTTTGTAGAAATAATGTACTGAAGCTGTGACTGACCCATATCAAAAGATGCTCAGTGTTTGGAGCTCAGAGAACAAAATAGTTAAGGTTTAGGCCAACAGCATACAGATGTAAGAAACCCTAAAACTATTTTAAATCAGAAGTTCAGTGGATATTGGCTGCTGTGTTATTTCCTTTAAGTTTCTTGCTTTAATTTTTTTATTTTTCCCCAGAGGTATGCTTTGTTTGTTAAACCAATTAACACAGATTAGTTTTGTGCTCCACTTCTCTGGTTTTCTTCCAAATTTAAAGGAGACGTCCAATATGCTAAGTTATGCCTGCTTAGTGTTTTTCATTTTTTCTTTTTTTTTTTTTGCAATGGGATGTTAGTAACTAGTCATGAGCTGACATTTGATGAGCTGGCACAGATGTACAGATGGAGAGCGAGAAACCACAAGCGAATGTAATGACAGTCACTCTGTTTGAAGTCTGTGTCAGATAAAGCATCAGAGAGCCATCCAACTGTTTTAAAACATATTGGGATTTTTATGGAAGCAGATGCACAAAGGGGAGGAAAAAAAAAAAGAATAAAGAATAAACCCCCAGCCACAATTATTTTTAGCTGTAAGTTAACATGCTTACTGCCCAGAAAACTTGATGGTTGCAAGTTATTTAACCAGGTTGTCTGCTTCCATAGCCAGCTACAGGCTGTTAATTTGTCGAAACAACACGAAGATTATCCACTTTAAACAATTCAATAAATTATAAAAAGCAAATTAGTCAAAAAAGTATATTTT